>OZ018397.1:25948806-26114508 GCA_963969525.1 Ontholestes murinus | reverse complement strand
GTACTGACCTCTCGCTTATGCCAGTTCCTTCACCAATGTCTTTTTGGTTCCTCGTTGATGATAGGCTTTCTTCTTTTTTTTTTTTTGTAATTCACACCTCCCATTTACATGTCAAACTAATTGTTTAATTGACAGATGCATTTTTTTCAGTCATGGCTATCTATTCAAAAACAAATTCGCATTCAAGGACCGTTTGAAATATAAATTCTTTTATATCTTGAAAATTATCACTTTTAGGTATAGGGTATGCTTAACATTTTTTGTAGAAAATTAGATGTAGAATAATATAAAATTTAAAAAAATATATGATTCCATTAAAAAAAAAGAGTTACGACAATTTGAAATTTTAGAAAATGGCGTGTCTGATACAAAGGCAGGGTTCCTCAAAAGTGAAAATTTTTAACACTGGTACATAAACAGTACTTATGACCAACCATAGGAAAAAGAAAATTTCTTAAATTTTAAATACAACATCAGAATAATTTTTTTTGTGAACCTCCGCTTTTTACATTTTTTTCAGAAAAACGTCAATAACTCGGAAATGCCATATCGAAATTAAAAACCAAAAAAAGGTTTAAGTTATAAAATACTATCCAAATTATAAAATGAAAAAATATACAGGGTGTTCCATTTAAAAAAATGTTTGCTTTTGTTATAACGCAAAATTGGGACACCCTGTATATTTGAAAATAATTTTACGGCATAGAGATTTTTAATTCAATAAATTTTTATATGAAACATTTTTTTCTATCTCTTACGAGAAAGGCGCTAGGAAAGCTTGACGCACTGTTGCAGGACTCTGTACATTATTGCTTTCGAGAAAACATATTTTCTTAAATTATTTTCTACCTTTAAAATAGAAAACATATAATAATAATTAATATTTTTATTTATTAATATAAAATACCTAGCTAAATGAATCTTTATAACTAAATCAGTAAATAATTTAGTCTACTCTATTATAAATAAGCGTAGTTTTATTTATTTTTCTCTTTTAATATAAATACTAACTTATTTTTATTGTTATTGTTAGAATAGAAAGTGTAATAATAGAATTTATTGTTTATTATTTTTGTAGTCTTTGTAAGATTTAGATTTACAAATTTTATGTATCTGTTTATTTAGTAAAAGAGGGTGTATAATAAAAATAATACATAAAACGAACAAAAGTGTGAAATTACAAACCATAGCTGACAATAAATATAATTGTTACAATTAAAAAGAAAGTTTTTAAACATAAAATCTTAAAGAACAAATACAAACAAATACAAAAAAGTAAATAAAACTAAATTTGATTAAACACTAAAATTGGACCGTTTATTTTTGAAAGTGATGGAAGTTCATTAAAAAAATGAGATATCACGTAATTCATGCTTAATTTGTATTTTTGTATGTATAACTAGTCCGTGTTTTATTTCTTAAAAAAATCTCACGTTTTTTACAATTTAAAATTGGTCGGTAAATGAAATTGCATAATCATCGATTATGAAAGTGGTGTAAGTCCAATTGACAGAAGTAGGTGGCTTAGCAGATGGTTGCAGATCAGTAGCCTGTTATTTTACATTTGTTTTATATTTCGTGTAATATTACGTGTCAAAAGTTACCAGTTCATGTTACTTATTACATTTTTTTCTTAAGATTGATAACTTCATATTAACATCAGATAGGGATAAAGGTAAGAACAAATGGTAAATTATAGTATATTACATAACAAGATTTGTAAGTAATATATTACGTACGAGTGGAAAAAGTTGCGCACGAGCCGTTAGGCGAGTGCAGTAATTCCACGAGTACATAAGTGACTTACAGCTTGAGTTGTGTACTATACTTTTTCTACTCCCATTCATTATAATTTGGAAAACTTTGCAATATTGAGGTTATGTTTCACTATTAAAACACTTCGCAGCATCTAATATATGGCCCAAAGAGATGAAGGTTTGTATTTCTTACTTATTTCGCCAAAATAGGCTAATAACAAATGTTCCGAAAAAAGACCAAACACTATTATTACGCCAATCCATGAATTTACCGTAAGAAGATCCGCTGAGGTATATTCTGCTAGTTGCCTAATTTCTGGTGGAGTTCCAACAACTTCTTCTGTGGGACAATGAATAAATGAATTATCAATAATAATTAAACCAAAATAACGTCAATATAATGTGTATTTAACAAAGATAAATGTCAAATTCATTTGTCACACAGATATAAAGCCTATGAATATAAACAGAAGAATAATCTTAGATTCAGAGGATGAAGATAATTCCGCTATGTACGAATCGTAAAAAGAGAAGAAGAATAATAGAGGTAGTATCTTCATCAGATGAGGATATTGTTTTAATATAGTTACTTGAGTACGTGAAAGTTAAATATTGTAATGTTCAACGTGAAACTGTCAATAGAAGAAGACCTAGAAATAATTCGGGCACTATGAGGGCATATGCTTATAAATTGTACTTGGTCACTTCTGGTGGAAACATTTTAGTATGTAAGAAGTTTTTCATTGATACTTTCCAAATATCTACTGGACGAATTGATCGTTTCCTAAAAGCCCATGAGAATATTCATAAAGACGTGCGTGAAAAAATGGATTGCTCTTGCAGAAGAAATAGTGAGCTAGTGACGAATACAGTGAGCTTTTCGGCATTTAAAAATCACTATACTCAATCCCAAAATCCAGAACGGATGTTTCTAAATCCTGAATTAAAGAAAAATGTATAAAGAAAATAATAGGTGTTCAGTTAATGAATGGGCATACAGAAAAATCTTTAAACGAGATTTTAAGTTACACTTCCATTTGCCATGTAAAAAAAAAACGAAGAAAAAACCATTCTTGTACAAAGACATGATATTCACTTGCAAGATGCTGAATTAGCAAGGAAAGATAAAAATAAAAAATCCTAATAAATACTTTGTCGAAATATGTATGTTTTAAACGAGGGTTTTCACAATTTCCACGACAATGAAGTTCATATGTGTTTGTGAGACGAAACTGTTGCTTCCAGGGGATCGCAAGAAGTAGCTTCTTGCTGTTTGAGGCATTTAGAAAATGTAACGACCCTAAACCATGTTACCTACAGTGATATATGTACTGGGTAAAATCGAAATTTACAAATGGCATTGATGGGGTTGAAGTTTGTCCAGTTATTGAAAAAAAAAAACATTGACATAATTGATTACAAATTTTTACTCTCGGGGCATTCATAGCTTCCGAACGATGCAGATTCATCATAGAAATAGCATTGCAAAAACGGAATTTTCTGTACACATAACAGGATTATTATGTTTTAGTAACACAATGTAGAAAATATGATAAATTAATTTTAAAATCTTCAAAATGCGATTAAACTAATGGAGAACCAGTAAATTGGTTGCAAATATGGTGGATGAGGTTCCTCAAAAAGTCATCATACACTATTTTATATAAAACATCGATGAAGGACAAAGAATTTAAAACTATAAATTTATTACCTACACGTCCTGGAAGGCCGCTAAAATTTGAAAAAATCACCCTGGCGCCTTTGTACCAAGATGTCAGGCCTATTACTTATGAAAAATGTAAAGACATTAAGCAGTTATTACCTTATATACCTCCGCTGCATCATGCATATTTCGAAACACTGCCACATGCAGAGCGAAAGTAAATACTATCATTATGTTATAGTAAAATAATACAATAATAGTTATTTAAGGTACAAGTGTAAAAAGTGATGCTTTATTGCACGAACTGGCGTTTAAAAACACGAGCGAGGAACGAGCGAGTTTTTTTAAAGCCAGGAGTACAATAAAGAAACTTTTTAGACGTGTGCCTTACAAAATTTTATCTTCGATCGTAAAGGATTTCAAAGAATATATTCTTATGAGTAATATTTTAATGTCATTTCAATAATTCAATTAATGAAAACATATTTTACCCGCAGTGCACTAATGAAAGCGTTACTTAGCAACCAGTAAACAAGTTGCACAAATGTCGGCCGCCATTATTATTTATGGAAAAAATGTTCGCTTTATTGTAATCGCTTCGACTTGCATTAAATGAAATCTTCAGAGTTTTTAATCTGCCATTTGGTTTGTATTGTATATTTTATTTATAGTTTATTAGTTATTTGTATCAATTAATAAAAAATTAAGTTTTTCGTCGAAATATATTCATCTGTCAAATTTGACAATTCTGTGCAATAAAAACAGTTTGACATTACCGTGCAATAAAAACGTAAAAAAGCACTAGTGCTTTAAAAAGCCACTTTTACAATGAAAAATGATACAAAAAGTGTCTACTTTCTGTACGATCGTAGATAAATAAAATTGATTAAAACATACTGGTAACTGAATTTATAAGGATAAGAGAAAAAAGTTACAAGATATGCATCTTAAAAATATTTAACAATATAAAAGATAATGAATAAATTCCCAAAACATGGAAAACGGTCTAAAACAATAATCTTACTCTAATATTTAAAGAGATGGATTATAGTTTAAACATTATAGCGGAACTGTTTTATTGGACTGCATATAAAAAATATGATTACATACATACTTAAAATAATGAATTTAACGGTACTGTAATAGGTATAGAATACGACGGAATATCATAAACATTAAACTTAACTAAAATATCTCTTAAAAGTTGTCAAAATAAACTTTAATTTTTTAAATTAAACTGAAATAAAAACAACAGTTCAAGACAACAGAAGAAACACTACAATATCCCTCAATACCGTTAACCCTAGACGGGGACAAATCTTGAGGTGAAAGCTAGGAGAAGAAAATGAATAAAGTGATAGAAATGTTTGGGACATAGCTGCATTTAAGTGTGAGCAGTAACCAGCCTAGGCTTTAAGTGGTCAATAAAAGAGGCAACAAAGTCTGCAACGAAGGATAGGGCGAAAAATTAAATACTAGTGGAAATAAGGAAGAGAAAATTTGAGAGAGAACAAGGTGGAGTTCACGGAGGGCAGAGTAGGTTTGGTATGGGTAAAAACACAGCAGGGAGTGTACTAGATAAATGTGGAAGTATTGTATATTAATAAAAACTGAGGTAAAATAAGAAAGGAAATAGATTATAGATGCAGCGAAGAAAGAAGAAGGGTGGTTCGGGTGATTTTAATGCAGCATTGGGAAAATCGATACAATGATTGAAAGAAGATTTCAGGATAAGTGGAAAAACAATGAGAGTGGATAAAGGTGAAGGATTGTGTGATGAAAGAGGAATAAGAGATAGTAAATTCATCCATAGAAGGGGATTCAGAAGGTAAGGAAAAATACATTAGGTCACAGAGATTGACAGTGATTTTTTTACATAGTTATGAGAGGCTTTTCAAGGAAATAAGTAAGAAGAGTGGAAGTGGAAGAAGTAATGTGATCGGACCATTTCCTACTGAACGTATAGATACTGGTAGACAAAGATAAGAACGCGGATCAAAAAATAGTATGTGAGATATTCGAGAGTGGTGTAAATGCCATTAGGGATGTGAAGAACAGGTTAGAAAAGTTTTAGTGGGAAAGTTAGATCAATATAAGAATTAGATGATGACATAGTGGGATGCAGAAGAAAAGTGAAGGGAAAATATGGGAAATGTGTACTTTGTTCGATGAAGAATATCGACATGTAAAGAGAGAAGTGATAAAGGCAATGATGGAATGCGTACTGAGCGAACCGGCAGTGAAGCATGTGACGACAGTTACAAATAAGTGTAATATGTGAAAGAGAAAACATACAGTTCTCGAATAAACAAGAGAAGAATTAATAATGTGTAGAAGTGAAATGTGGAATATTCTAAAAAAGCAAAAATAAAAAGACGATTAGGAGTGTCACTACAAGAATAAGAAAATATTATCGAGAAAATAGTGGATCTCCATGTGGGATAGAGAATGGAATTTTAAAAAGAGAGATTTGAGGAAGAAATGGAAAAAGCTGTATGTGAAGTAAAACAAGGAAAAGCAGCAGCAAGGACGGACTAAAAGCTGATATGTGGAAAGAGACAAGAAAGAGAGGGAAGAGAAGCGAGCTGAAAAACTAGATATGGAGACAGAAACTAAAAAACCGGCACCATGGAGAGTGTGGACTATATGCCCGGCACACAAAGATATAGCTGATATAGATAACTATAGAGGAATAACGATAATAAGTATCGGCAATAATATTGTCAAGACCGTGGCGCAAAACTGTCCAGAAAAGGACGTTTAAAATAGTGGTATATTACCAGAAATTTAGGGGCATTTTAGAAGAGGAAGTAAGAGATCTGATCATAACTCTTTTAAACAGAGTAGATAGAGTGATGGAAATGAGAGGATGTGTGTATGCAACATTCTTAGGCTTAAAAGCAGCGTATGATATAGTACTCTAGGCAAAGTTTACTAGAATCTCCGGGAAGAAAAGGAGTGTGGGATTTAACGGTAGATTGGATAAGAAGAGTATATGTTGCGAAAGAGGAAATGAATGTATCAGAAAAATTGGGGTTGTGCTCGTTAAGCTGTTAAGCTCTTTGCTCTTTAATTTATATATTTATGAAATAGAAGTACTTAGGAAAGGGCAAGCAGGTGAGGCAGTGATCAGAAAAAGCAAAGTATGAATGTTGGCTTATGTGGATGATATGGTATTTATAGCGAGAGATTGGGGAGGAATTAAATTGAAATGTAATTTATGTTAAAGTTAGTAGAAACATATATGGATGAGGTTTAGGGATAAAGGGACGGAGGGCAGAGTAAAAGACATAGAACTAAACCTAATTTTGGTGTACTAAATTCAAATATGTTAACAGTTTTTTCGTATCACGTAAGGTTCTTTTGCCATATTGGAATTAAATATTTATTACTTATTAAATTATATGCAAACACCATACTACTTTCAATTTCTCTGAAAAATTTTTTGACGCTTGATAACATATTTATTGTACAGTTAAAATAGTTTCAAATAAATAAGGAATTACTAACATACCTTAAGAGCTATTTTCTTCTCATCTTTGCAAGAAATTAACGCTGAGTTGATTGGCGTTTGTGATCCTGGCGAAAATTTTCTCTCACCAAACCCCAAGAGTAGTCGGCCATCATGAAGTACCTCGTTTCCATCTCTTTTATGTCTTGATGGAATATCTTATCGTGTTTTCGCACAATGATCCTAAATTCCTTATGTTCAAGATGAGAGTGGAGGAAATGTAACTTCAAGCTCATATTACATCTCAGTCCCCTTAAGTTTTTGATCATGATTTTTACAATTTCCTCATAAGTTTGTGAATCTGTGGGCCATCAAAAACGTCTTTTTCACATTAACGGAAATTTTTATCAATATATTGCTAACAGGATCCATGTTTGACCAAAGCTTTAACAAATTACTTCATTAATTATGTGCAAAGGAGGTAGCAATATTTTTACAGAATCAACTAATGGGGAATTTATTACATTTCTGTCCCTGGGACCAGTTGTTTTCTTTTCGGCCAATTAGTAACTTTCCTTTGCCTTTCTCTGGCCCTAGGGTCCCATTCTCACAAAAGAACGCGCGGAAATTTCGTGTACCCTTGCTTGTAGCCCAAATACAATACCGCACGCTTTAAGGTCACAGCACACGAACCACCTGTGTTCATTATATTTCAGTTTTTCTAGAATCGTACACATGTTTGTATATGTTTCTTTCATGTGCACTGAATGAACTACTTTAACTGAGGCTAATTTATTCCCATAATGCAGAAGAACACTTTTTAGACTTCTTTTGATAGACTCAATAAATAAACGCTAATCTGCCGGTTCATATACTGTTCTTAGGCGACAAATTAAGCTAGAGATATAACAGTGCACTACTCCCTCCTACATTACAAAATACTTTTGAAATTATTCCTTACGATGTCTATACCAATAGAAAGTTATATCGGGAGTTAAAAGATTGTCTTCTTTCAATCTCGATCCTAAATGTTCACTTTTTTTCTTTTGTAGGACCCAAATCGTGTACCAAATCGTTTAATTTTGATTGATTCAAAGGTCGCGGATTGTTATTTTGTGATTCTGGGGACAAATTGAAATCATCTTCTGTAGTGGATGTGAAAGGACTTCTCTCTTGAAATGTTGGTGTATTGGAATGGGAATATCTGGCCCATGTGGTATAGGTCTAAATGTTGATATGTTGGATATGTAATGGCCTCTTTGTTTTTTTATTAAACCACAAAATATTGCTCAAACAAAAATAACAATCATTATTCTGTCCAAACCATAGAAACACCAAAAGGCAAAGATGAGCGGTCCCCCTTATACCACTGTCTTAAATTTCTAGAACAAATTTTACACACTACGTGGGGAACGAAATTTTTGTCCTGATCTAATTTCATTTTAAAATACGCCAGATAAAAACTCTTGAACAACTGAGAAACGCTTTATTACATAGCACCCACAGATGTAACAAAAATTATTTGAATTGTTGACAGCTTCTCCTAGACGTACCACTTGAACTTACCATTGTTACACACACTTAAACACAATGACAAATTAGTCTGTATAAAATGGGTGATTATATTTTAAAATCGTATTATATTTGAGGCTTCTACACATTTGAACACAACATATATAGACACATACGCGTGGTGGACCGCACACTCTAATTTTTGTGTTAAAAATAGAATTGTGCGAAATCTGTACGTGATACGCAAAAACTAATAACATTTTCGTTATCAGGGGATTTGATTTGATAAAATTTTCGCAGGCCTGTGTAAACTCTGTAGCCAAAATATTAATTAGACAGTCTAGACGGTTATCAGACAAAGAACACAACAATGAAGAACTTGAAGAACTACGCCAATCACTGATGTTAAACGGCTTCACACACGAAACAAATTAAATTTTTTATGAAGCACACTACCACAACTAAAACTAAAGACGAGGCAGAAAAGAATTTCAGCCGTATATAAAAGGTTAGACATATTACTCACACAAAGAAATAATTCCACCCGAACACCAGGGTGTTTACAAAATCTTCTTCTGCCCGTATGGAAGTACACAAAAAAGCTTCAGGGAGAGGGGAAACCAAAATATGCCAACCACTTAATAGATGGATACAATAAAAAACATATCAGAAAATAGGAAGAAGGAAGGAAAACAAACGAGAACTCAACGTAATGGCTAAATACCTAGCCTAATTTATAAACATATTTAGCATAAAAACTTATAATTAATTAAGTAGGTTCATTTATTTTTAGATAGATAGAGATATTGAGTCTATGTATAAAGTTTATATTTATATTTACCATTGCTATTTCATTAGGTATCGGTGCAGATCGTTTTCTTACTAGGGCTGCTTTTTTGTGTATCGTCTGCTATTCTAATTGAACGGCACATTTTAGAAAATGTTTTACTTCTAACCTGTTTTCTATTGCAATTGAATGGTTAGTTAGTATACTTTAGAAAATAGTCTTTGTATACCTAATCACTTACTTTAATCTTCTTAGAGTTTAATTTTATATTAAAGAATTATATTCTGATCCTCTAATTTACTTGTATTTTTTCTTAAATTTATTTTCTTCAAGTTTTGAATCCAGTAACCTCCAAATCACGAAATTAAATGCTTATGATACCATTTAACTTAAAGCTTTAATCAAAACTGATATCTCAATTTACACATATCATAAAATTGCATTCTGTTTTAAATTAGACATTGGAGTAAACCACTTCTTAAAATATAAAATAACGCGTAATCACTTTTTCCACAGTTTATTTTGATTTTGCTAAATGTACATTTCGTTTACGATTTACAGCTATTGAAAATGTTTACATCGTAAACAAAATGTACATTTAGCAAAATAAAAATAAACTGCGAAGAAAGTGATTACACGTTGTTTTATATTGCATCATCTTCATGTAACTCATCAATCAACATCACTTCTTCAAATATTATTTTCTCATCATTGATTCGAATATTTATGGAGTTGCATTCATTGCGAATAGTTAACTATCTGGATATTAATTAGAAAGAAGGTAATAATAAGTATTAAAAACCATGTTCATTTTTATTTTCCTTATGGAAATATTAGACAAATATACATTTCAATGTGTTATTGAGTATAGCAATTCGATGGCACATGTGATTTAAATAGAAAACCATCAACTGATTAAAACAACATTTTCTGTTGTGATTTCTAGAAATGCCAATGATTATAGATTAAAAGACCTTAAAGTTACGAGTGCGTATTATTTATACCTGTTTTATCATATTAAACAGTGGGGTATTTATCAGGTCATACTTCATTAACGAAAGTATAGTTATTTTAGCATACATGTCTGGCAAATGTAGATTTATCGTTTCTGTTTTTATATTATCTTTAAGTGTTCATAAGGTCTAATTTTATATCTATATTTAGGCTAAATTGACAATTACATCTTGTAAATCTGAGTGTAAATATCAGATCTATCCATTTATAGGCGTTTCAAGGCTCTAAATCTAAACTAATATTTTGTCCTTTAAGAATAATTTAAATTATGTTTGTGATATTTAAAACACAACAAGAAATACGTTAAAAATACTAATTAGAAATATTATAAATATTTATTTGCTTGCCTTATGCAATCTTCCTTAAATAAATAATAAAATCATTGAGATTAAAGTATGTGAATTTGATATATTATTTTACTAAAATATTTAAAACGATTAATTTCAACTACATTATGAATAGTATGGTTGCGACAATTACTATTTGGAAATACATTCAGTTTAACTATATAATTACAAATATTAAAATCAGTTAAAAGCTTTGGCATAATTATGAAATTCGAACAAAATGCAAAGAAAATACCGCTCATATATAAAATAGCGTTATGTGCAGATTTATAATACGGCCTTTTATGCCAACGATATAACATTTAAGGACAATAATAAATTATATAAATTATACAATTATTTTACTAGTTTAACCAGGTAAGATTGAATTATATTTGACTATTGTTATTTAAAATTAGCCATTGCCTAATTTATTTATGAAATTATTAATATTTAAAGAAGTTTTTTTTTGAGCGTTAAATTAGAGAAATCTTGAACATGAACTGTAACTCCGTTATCTAATAATCTGCGAAGTTTAGTTTTGGTCAAGGTAGTAAAGGAAGTCGTTTTGATGGTCATAAACCGATCGAAGTTTGACAAATGATCCTCATTTACGAGAGCAGCATTCCTTCCCACTACTAGAGATTAAACCGGGTAATTTCAGGAAAGCACGTTATTGCACGGTCTGTCACAGTGATAGTGTCATGCCCCATAATATATGTTAAAGATTAATGTTTAATAGTTTAATAAATTAAATAATTATTACAACGATCGTTGCTTCGATCGTCCCTAGCTGAACCCAAATCACATTTAAATTTAGCAATTGTTGAAATAATGTTACGCTAAGTACGCTAGTGTATAAAGGTGCAATTTAGTTTGTTATCGGTTTATGATTATTTATTAGTAATTTAAAACATAAATGAGTAAACATCATATATTTTATTATTAGTAGTAGTAGTAGTAGTATCAGGTTATCGGCCACGTGGTCCTTCCGCCATGTGTTATTTGTGTATTTGTGTGTGATTTACACACACAAATACACTTGTTACTTTAAAGGATCGCCCCGTCACTCTAAAGCACCATTAATTGTATCACAATGGTGAATGGTATCGGTCACCCATCCAACTGCTGACCCGAACTAACGATGCTGCACTATCGCTAACGCTATTTTGGTCGCAACCGAATGCGCCACCACCGGTGTATATTATTATTATATACGTAAATATTTTTAAAATTGTTACTTTTATTATTATATATGTATTTTTTTATTAGTATTATTATTAAATATATTTTCTATATGCTTAATAATTGGTCACTAAACTTAGAAAAGTTTCGCAGTACGCCCATAATCAACCCAATATATTTTGATTGAAATGGTGACCTGGTCCAACCATCCAACCGAACAGAACAATTATTTATTATTAATATAGGCATTGCATAGTATAACATTTTTATAGTATATATATTCTTGAATGGTTTGCTATTACGAATTATGAAGTCCAAGGAGCGGTTAGCGGCAGATACAATTTGTTTAATATGATCACTAAAAGAAAGATTATTGTCAAATATCACTCCCAGATCTTTAAAAGTGTCGACCTAGGACAAACAAGTCCCATTCATGTTATAATCGTACGATATTACAGATTTTTTTCTAATATATGACATAACCTTGCATTTAGCTACTTTTAGGGACACATTATCTTGACACCATTGCACTATTTGATCCAAGTTACGTTGTAGAGTTCAACAATCATCCATTGTGTATATAGGGGCAAACATTTATACATCATCTGCAAACATTAAGATATTTTTAAAAAAATCACAAAGATTAGGAGAAAATCCCATTTATTTCAAAGTAATTTATGATAAAAAAAAAGCTCTGGGTCTATAACTTCAACATGAGTGCAATTATCAATGTGTGTAGAAAGAAATTGTTTTTGAAACAAAATTTTGGAAACTGTCGACGTTTTAGGTCTAAAACCATGTTGCTTCGAAGACAGTTTGTTATATACGTATGGATTTATTTATACTTTACAAAGTATCAGCTCAAAATACTTAGCTATGTTGGAAATAATAGCAATAGGTCGATAGTTGGAGACTTTTATTACCTGATGTAAAAATATGAATAATTCGTGCACTTTTCAAAAATACAGGAATCTCGTTAGAAGTAAGATATAAATTAAAATTATGCTTTAAGGGCGTAGCTAAGTTATAACGGCAATCATTAAGTACTAAAGCAGGTACACCACGGTGTCGGTACTAATTGTAGAAATAATAAGATATTTATGCGTATTGATTGACTTGTCATACTCTTCAGTAGATAGGTGATAAATAAAACACTTGGGTTTTGAGAATTTACACAATTTAATGTCGATGCACTGCGACAATTGTTTCGCCAGAGGCAGATGATAAAAAAAAAGTAGAGTTAGATCCCG
Source organism: Ontholestes murinus (assembly GCA_963969525.1). Classification (NCBI taxonomy): domain Eukaryota; kingdom Metazoa; phylum Arthropoda; class Insecta; order Coleoptera; family Staphylinidae; genus Ontholestes; species Ontholestes murinus. The sequence continues at coordinate 26,101,563 of OZ018397.1, read as the reverse complement.
AATATAATTTGAAAAAAATGCCTGGCAAAATCATTTAAGACACATACGAACAGTATTGATAAAATTCCAGAATTTACTTGTTCCCTGGATACTTTATTTTCAGTGCTGCTAATAAATAAGTTATAGTCTATTTCAGATAGTAACTTCACTTCGCGTTGTAAATTAGAGTACCTCACTTTAAAAAAACTGTGATAGGGGATTTGATTTTTTCAGCTTGAGGAATCTATTCTTCTCACGAATTTTTCGCATAAGTCTACCCGAAAACTATGGGGGGAATTTATTTAAACTACGTTTGACCAAAGGAACGTTATCTTCAAAAACTTTAAACAGTTTATCATAGAATAAAATGCAAACATTGTTCACAGAATGAATTGATAAGATATCAGACCAATAAATAATTGAGTCATATAAGTTATGGAAATTAGCTTACTTAAAATTAAATATACGGATAGAAGTATCACTTTTAAACAGCATTGATAAATTAGGATTGTCTTACAATTATTAGTTCAATTCTAATAGTAGATAGTGCAACTCTATCAAATAGCATTTCGGTAGCATTTAGCGCAGAATCAACAGCGATTAACATTAAACCACCACATTTCTTATTAGTTAATACACTATAGCATTACGAAAAACTGTATAATTTTGATGAAATAGCTCACAACTGTCCATATTTACATTCCGCCATGTTTCAGTAAACGCAAAAATAGAGAAATCACTAATAGCACTATTCTGATAGATTTTACTACATTTAGAGTTAAGGCCACGAACGTTCTGGTAATAAATACTAACAGGTGTGTGATTACTTTTGAAAATTGGTTGTTTTCTTTGTATTTTTCGCTGTATAACGATTTATAGATGAAAAAGTGTTAATATTATTTTCACCTGACGAGTTTCCCGCTCCTGAAGTACTGTGTTGATTTTTCTGAAACACTGATCCATCGTTGGTTGGTACGATATTTTTGAATTGTGAAGAGAAGTCAGGATCAGTATTTAAATCATCGATGGAATAAATTCTCTCGCCTACTTTTAATAGGTTACCAATAATCGTTGTCCACCGCTCGTTTTCTATGTTTATTAAATATGCTTTTGATTGTTCGTTCTTCGGCAGTGAGGTTCTTATTAATATACATGCCAGTCCCCTTTATTTTTTTGGCATTTTTTAGTGAAACTAATTTCTTATTAGTATTGTTCAATTTAACAACTAACAGTCGGGGTCTGGAATTTCCCTATCAACCCAATCTCCGAGCGTGTGAGATATCATTCGGCGTTAATGAAATATTTAACTTTTTTTAACTAATAGATCATCAACAAGTTTACGTGTGTCTTTATTGTCATTCTAAGGAAATCCATTAATTATAATATTGTTTTCTCAGTGTTCTTTATCAATGTAATTGAATGTATGGCAAATATTCTCATGCTCATAAATTTTCTGTACGGAGAGGTTCAATTAATGTATTAATTAATGTAGTGAAATGGTTTTTCAACTCACTGATTATGTCCAATTTAAGACTTTCAATTTCCTTGCACACATGCATTAATAATTCTTTATTGGTAATATCCTCCATAAACAGAAAACAGGACAGAAAAGGATGCATTCAATTAACAGGAACAAATTCTAAATATGAATTGACGATTTGTGATAATTTTTTCTGCGATATCTGGCAGGAGACGGCCTTGTTGAAAAAAAAAACTCGACGGTAAATTCATACTGATCTATTAAAACGTAAACTACCAAACTAATGAACAGCTCACCAAGATATGATGAATTACGGATAAAGTTAACCTCACAAAAAACACTTTATAATGCAGCACGAAACACATGCACGATTTGCTCACTCTATTGGCTAAGTGTGTAATTAACTGTTAATTTACCAATTGTTTAATTGAACTTGAGAACAATGCCAAGAGTGCGTCAACATTTTTGTCCAATGAACTGATTTTGAACGTAGCCGTACTTTTGGCATAAGAATGGCCGGAGTTTCGCTAATAGAAATTGCTCGTCGCGTAAACCGAAATGATACAACAGTATTGAGATGATGGTCCAAATGGTCTGAGGAAGTGGTTTAATAACTTCTCCTTGGATCTGGATGTCCCTTAAGGACTGCTAATCGGGTCTTTTGTGCTGCGTTCATATCGTCCATTTTTATGTGTTCCTCGTACATCACTTCACCCTCTACGCAGGCTAGAATAGAGCAACGAAAGAGCGAGTCTCTATTTCGTAGGAGGATCAGACGGATGCGTGGAGAACCTAATAATCCAACATATTTTTGTGGAACGCAATACAGCCCTCGCACAAGGAGTGAGGGTACAATATGTTATCGTAGCAGATTACCCTTGGTCTTCATTGACGGCAACTTAAACTTCGCGGACTAGGAAGTTCCTACACGGTTTTGGAAGAAGCTAACATGGCCATCCTCCCATGACCTGCTCGGTCGCCTGATTTGTGGCCCATCGAATATTTGGATGCCATCGGTAGGTAACTGGGTAACTTTCCAACACACTCTAGATAACTTACATGATCTCCAGCTGTGGATTCAAAAAGTGTATACAGAATATCATAAGCATAATTAATACATTTTAATTTTCACAAGTTATTCCAATATTCCAATGTTTGACAGGTCAACATATAAATTATTGAGGTCAGCTGATTAAAAGCTGATTTTTACTCCTGAAAATTGTGAACTTTTTGAATTATTTAATTCCATTGAAATATTTAAAGTACGATGATATTTATCTTCAGATAAAACGGAATTGAATTAAGATTAATGAAGTTTATATTTAAATTCAAGTGACAGAATAGCCACAACTAAAATCGCACCAAGTGCATTTTGAATATTGTGATAATTTATAAAAAATATTGACGCTTGTCGAAAAATGGTTAGAGGAAAGCAACTTAGAATAGTTTCTACATTCAGAAAAATTAAAATTAGTTCACTGTGATAATGGACCATCATAAAATCAATGGCTTCAAAGAGTAAATTAAAAATCTCAAAGCTGGGTTTGGAAATATAACCACAAATCGTCAGTATTGTTCTGAAATTAATAATGAATTTTACATCAATTGCTTTTAATGCTAGAACAAGCTTAAGAGAATAATATATTTCTTACAAACACTAACATACCGCCAACAATTATATTAAGTCTTTCACAACGATACACATAATAATTAAAAAATGCTGCTATTTAAACAACTCTCAGTGATAAATATTAGGTCATAATTAGACGAGCTTACGTTATTAAAAAGTGTATTGTTTTTGATTTTATCCTAATGACGCTCTGATAATGAATTTTTAATTTATTGTCACTATACTGTTTTTGTTTTTGGCATTGCAGTATAAGATATAATTTTTGGTTGATTATTGACATAGTGGACAAATAGATTTATCGAAGTATAAAGATCTTTGTAATATAGTTCTTTCAGGTTGAATTTCAATAGGATCAGAAAGTAATTTTTTGCTTTTCATGGGAGCCACATCGTCTCAGGTTCTACCGTTGTCATATGTTCCCACATTTAAAAAAATATAGTGGTCGTCTACTTCATTTTTTAGAGAAGGTTTTTTTGCGGCGGTTTTCGGAGTGGTCTTCGCTATCTTCGGCTTGGGTGCTATATTTTGTTTCATAAGACCGCTCTTTGACGTATTTTTAGCTTTCCGTGGGAACGACGACATTAACTTCGTTTTTCCTACCTTTTTCTTCAAGTGGTGATGGTGAATGACGCACTTTTTCCCTTTGCGCTGAGGATTTCTCTTCTCCTGCGCCAGTAATCTTGGCTTCGCCTCGACCCCCACTTATTGGATGCATAATTAGTTCTTGGCCGCTCTTTCATCATGGCATATTCGGTCCTCCGTACTAGCAACTTTAGATTCCGGTACATTGTACAGAGTAATATTATTTTCCCGATTATTAATTTTTTCTGATTCTTAAACTAATGAAACATTACACTATGAATCCGTTTTATATTTGGATTGCAATATATTTAGTTGAGCTGGTAAGTCATTAACAGTATTCCCAAAATTTTCTGAATTATAAATATTTTAAAAATATTACTAAATTCCACTAATTTCTGTCTCTGAATTTCTACACTCGTAATTAATGTAGATACTGATATATGTAAATCTCAAATAACTCAACAGCTGAAGCAAAACAATTATTCCATTAAGTTTACTACTAAGAGACCTTGGTTTAATTTAGTAGTAAAATTTAATACAATTGTTTTTAATAAGTTTACTAAGTTTTAAAACTGTGGTAAAACAATTTTCGTGGCAATATTACAAATAATTTCAATATTTTAGCTTTATGTATGCAGATAAAAGTATTGCCTTTTGTACATATTATAGAGAATTAATATATTTATCAATAAGTATTCATCAATTTTTATTTTAAATTCATGTTACCCATTAATTGCTTTTGTTTCAGATGACAATTTCTTAGAAAATTGTATACCATAGTTTGGTCCTATTTGTGATGTTTTCAATCTTATTTTAGGTTGTAATAAATTGAGTTTTTAACTATTATGACATTCATGCATGGTATACTTTGAGATGTGTATTTTAACATAAACTCCAATTTAAAAAATTGCACGAAATGTATATACAAAACCTTTATTTGGCATACTTAATTGCCTTCTATATTACATAAATAACTTAATTGTATAAGACTGCTATTTTGTTATCCGTCATACCTTGTACGCCCTCTTTCACATCCCAGCCTCGCCAGCACCTTTCCCCTAGCCTCTCTTCTCTTATTCAATATCTCACCCTTTACATCCATCTATGTAATTCACTTTTCATTTCTTTCACTTTCAATCCTCTGACACCCTCTACTCTCTTCCAAAACGGTTTTCTCCATCTACCCTCTCCTGTGTCCTCGTGCAAACCATACAGCTTCATCTTATACTCGGCCACTCTTAAAGATCACTTGTCACTCTCGCACTGGTCATCCATTCATCTTCCCCATTTTTCTCTCATCCACTCTTTCCGCTTCGCCCACTTGACATGCTTCTCCCTCCATTCTAGATCTTTAATCATTCCCTCCCTTCATTTATTCCTAAATCTCATCCACTTCGTTTTTCAAATATTTATCCCCAAATATCTACAATCCATGCATTTCTCTACTCTTGCTAACATCTCTTTTGTTCATTCCCATTCCCTCGTTATTAATACCACGTAATCCAAATACGCCAGCATTCAAACTAAAAAGTAATTCACTCTATTTATCTTAGGAACTGCTAATTGCTGCAGATAACTGATAATCATTATAGCTAATCGTCGAAGGCGTAGCTAATTAACCCACCATAGTTTTTAGATGTGTGTAGCATTTATCTCATATCAATTATTAAATTATTAAGTTACGTCGTATTTACTCCCAAAGAATTATTTGCTTATTTTTTTCTTAAAAATAACCAATATTTCAAATAAACAAGTTAAGTTACGGTGAATCTAGTCAGCGATCTTTGACGGTGCATTTTTCCAAAACAGGCAGACTATAGTCTATCCGTTGGATCTTCTGTCGTACGTCACAAACTATCGCTTCAAAAAACGACGAAAGTTTAACAGTGCGTTCTTTTTCTAACGCATTTGGTTTACTTTATCAGACTGAATGTTTTTGTGTTTCTCGAAGCGATATTTGGTGACGTAGGACGGAAGATCCAACGGATGGACTATATGTACACAAATTAAAGTTAACTGCGCAAGCACCGTTAGAGAAGTGATGGCTTTCTTTCTTTGCACAGGGGGTTCCCTTTTCTAATAATACTCGACATATATTCGCCCCTTTGGTATCGTTAATCTTTACCTTGTTTTACATTAAGAGAGCGCGAATCGCATTTCTTAGTTCAAATACATAATATTTCTTGTCTTACTTGATTTAAATATAAAAGATAGAAACAAAACTGTTTGCACGTCGAATATAAATCCTAAATATTTAGTAGTTACTGACTAATTACTAATTTATTATAATTCAATAAATTATACATAAGGCACTTTTTTATTTTAGGAATAACATAAGCATTCTTTTAAAATAATTTGTTCTTGATTTTTATTTTTAGTTAATTAAATTAATAAATAATAATCGATAATCCAAGTTGAATTCATTTGTTCAAAAAATAAAAGAAACTGACGATTATTCAACAAATAAAGATCAATGTATATCAACAGTCAATTTAAATCATCCATCTACAGCTTCATCAATATTTACCGAATACGGAGGAGAATCTTCAGGATCTTCATTAAGTTGTTCCCAGCAAGAAAACAGAGAAACATAAAAAAGGAGATACAACATGTACATCTAGAAACATTGACATTTACATCGATATAGGTACATTTAGTAATGCTAATGTGGATGAAATTGGCAAATTTGAAATTTTAAATTGTAAATGGAGTTGCACCAACAAGTACCTTTGCAAAAATAGTATCTCAGCCAGTATCCCAATATTCTAAATTATCATATAAAGATTTCGATAATTCATGAAAATACTAAGTACCATAGAAATTCATTTTTTTTTGGCGGAAAAATGTATATAATCATAATCCATCACGAGATATATATTTTTTTTGGGTAAGCAAAAAATTCCCTTACGAAGTCGTCGTTAATGCTGACTCTCTCTTAAATACAAAATCTATTACAAACGAGGGCGATTTTTGTGAAATTCTACTTTTCGAATTGCAGCAGGTTACATAACTTTAAAAAATCATTTGGAAAACAGTTAAATATATTTCACAAATGTCTTTTGTAATATAATTATAATGCTGTTACTCATGAGCCTATACTCGAATTGGACCAGATGAATGTTCCGTTATTATTGGAGAACTGAAGAGTGCTGTATATATATTGCAGCCATGTTTCAACCATGCCTTAAATTTGTCCATATCAAAATGTATGCAAGTACATACTACTCGCCATGCCATTCGTACCATTAAAGAAGCCATTTATTTTTTTTAATGCCTCCCCCAAGAGATACCATGTAATAAATATGATTTTTAAATATTACTGAATCATTGGAATTAATTTTGTAATGGGAAGATAGATAAACTTCTAATAAAGCCATATTCTATTTGTACCCCAATTTTCACAGTTACGCTATTCTATTTGTGTGATATTTTTAGCAATACGGTAACTTTAAGTAAATAGATAAATCTTTCGCTAATAACTTGATAAATAACACTATTGATGTTTTATCCAATAAGAGGAAAAATGCTGTCACATCGTTTAAAACAGTTTATAAGGACGTAGTCAATATTTTAAACGAATTACAAATTGAAATGACGAAACCTAGTATTACCAAATACCAGAGAAATAGACCAAACATGGATCAACCTATTATAGAGGTAATTTATAGAGCGCCAAATATTAACTATAATATTTTTTTTTAAGAAGCTAGTCAAATTGTTAAATATATCAACTATCGCTAAATCAACTTATTTCATAAGCGGGGATTTTAATATAGATTTCAGCGGATCATCACTTGAATCTTATGAATTCACAAATATCCTAAAATCTTTTAATGCCATAGCTACAATTGCAATTAATACGCGAATTACACATGTAAACGCATCAGTAATAGACAATATTATTACTAATCTAGAAACAGATTATGAAACATATGTACTTGAGACACACTTGTCGGATCATCTCGCCCAAAAATTAACATTTTCTGTAAATACAAATTTATCTAAGTCGACTAATGCCACAAAGAGAATAATTTAAATAATGTAACTACCTCTCGAGGATTATTGAAAGATGACATTATTTGGGAAGAAATGTACACAAAGGCCAGTGTAGAGAGTAATTGGAATACATTCATGTAAATTATTGGCAATAGTTTAAATAATAGGTGTCCTAAAGTAACCATAAATGAGATCATAATGCATTAAGAACTCCAGAGATATCATCGTGCAAAGAAATGCTTGACTGTTTACAAGTCTTGAAACAAACATTTTAAGGATGGGGCAAAATATGAATATAATAAATTAAATAAAAAATATAACATGTTATTATAACAAGCGAAACGTGACAAGATCGAACAGACTTTATTAAAAAGTAATAACAAAATGAAGACCAGCTGGTCATTATAAATAAAGTCCTTGGTAAATCTGGACGGTCTCTTGATGGGATAGTGGAAGGCCAATTAGAAAAATTTAACAAACATTTTACTAACGTTTCAATTAATCTTACCAAAAACATGGTCAACAACCAACCAAATATTAATTTTGCCAGAAACCCCAAAACGCTATTTCTTAAACCAACATCACCAAATGAAATATTTAATATTATTATTGCCATGACGAATAAAAACAGTTGTGGATATGATGAAATAAATTCAAAACTTTTAAAAATTACAATAAACGAACTCGTGCTTCCCGTAACACATCTAGTAAATAAATCTCTAGAAACAGGTTTTTTCCTAATTGCCTAAAATTGGGAATAATAATTCCAATACATAAAAAAGGTGATCCAACGAATCCAGATAATTATAGACCGATCACGTTACGTAGTATTTTCTCCAAAGTTTTGGAAAAAGTAATTGCAAATAGAATTGTAGACTTATTTAATGCAAATAATCTTTTTGATAACGTTCAGCACGGCTTTTTTAAAAAGAAATCGACTCAAACGCCTATCTATGAGTATTTGGGATGTGTTGCAGAATCCTTGGAGAGAGTTGAAATTCCCTTAGGAATATTTCTGGATCTCTCCAAGGCATTTGACACAATGAACCATAATATCTTATTAAGTAAATTAGAACTATATGGTGTAAGGGGTGCCAGCTTGAGCTTACTCCGGTCTTTTCTTCGTGATCGTTGTCAAAAATTGTTTATAAATAATAAGTACTCATCTACAGAAAAAAACAAACATCACATGTATATGTGAATGACTTTCCAAAACTAATTTTCAAAAATACAGGCCTCATTCAAATGTATGCAGATGACTCAAACCTATTGTTGGAAGCACTAATGTTGAGAATGTATTAACAAAGACAAATTATATTTACTCAGTTACTCAAAGACGGATGTCAGATAACATATTAATTTTAAATAACAACAAAACCGAAATCATGCAATGTCATACAAAGTTTCCTAAAATAACTAATATAATATTGGGAAATGATAATGTACAATTAGAATCAGAATGTAGAATATTAGGAGTCTTCATGGACAATAAAGTAAATTGGAAACCTCACTGCAAAGAATTAAGCTTGTTTAATATTGAATTGATGAGGCTTTTACTTGGTGAAATTTCATTAGTTAGTCAAATATTCACAATTGTACACACCCCATCCCCTCCTACACAGTTTAGTATTTAAGTAATAATTGTAGTTCATTAAATTCAGTTATCATCTGCCTGATGAGGCCACTGTGTGTCGAAACAATTGTCGCAGTGCATCGACATTAAATTGTGTAAATTCTCAAAACCCAAGTGTTTTATTTATCACCTATATAAATTCTGTTTGTTACGCTTTAAGGATTTTAAAACCGCTAATAAACCACAAGTCCCTTATTATGATATATAAAGCCAACTTTGAATCCATGCTTAGGTATGGTATCATTTTTGATAGGAACAGTGTAGGAACACAAATGCTAATTATTTTACAAAAAAAGAGCTCTAAGAATTAGGCTTGAATTAAATTACAATGAATCGTGCAAAGGCCACTTTAAAAATACAGGCATCTTAACTTTCTATAACCTCTACGTTTATGAAATACTTTTATTTAACTTTAAACAGTCAAAAACAAGTTAAAATTCACTCAATATGGTCACGATCACAGTTATAACACCCGTAATATTAAGCGATACGCCTATCCTCTCCATTGACTGACTTTATCGGAAAAATCTCCTGCTTACAACAGCTTAAAGCTCTTTAATAAGTTGCCTAGTGATTTGCAAGAAATACAAAATTTAAGTTTATTTAAACGTAAACTGTATTTATTTTTAATTAATAAAGAGTTATATAAAGAGAATGGTTGCGACCGTTACTACGTGGTAATCCATACTTACACTGAATTGAAAAATTCACTATGTTTTAACCACAAATAATTATTGTAAAAATATTATATAACGTGTAGGCACAATTATATAAATCTAAACAACACAGCACGACTCGAGTTTCGACGTTTTATCGTCATTATCAAGTGAATTATAAATTGATGAAATTGTTATTTTATACTAGCTATTTTGGGGTGAGGGAATATACCTGCCGCTAATTGTTTGCGGATTATCTCGGGAGGGTAGTACCAGATTAAAAAGTGGCGAAAAGAATAGTTCGGTCTGCTCATTAAGAAGATTTACTGACGGATTACGGCTCTGTTTGAAAATTTCCAATGACTCCAGGAGATTAAGCTTAGCGCCCTTGTTGCAATTATGCAAGATTTTTTATTTATATCCGGGAATTGGTGTTTGCATTCTAAACAATGATTTGAAAAAGAGCTAGTGTCTTGATTAAGACGAAAAGCACGATGATGTTCGGAAAAACGAGTTGATACACTTCGTCCTGTTTGACCTACATACACACTATTGCATTCTGAACAACGGATCTCATACACCCCAGATTTTTTAAGAGGATCGACTTTATCTTTGGCATTGAATAGCATGTTTGATAATTTTCCAGGAGGTTTAAACGCTACTTGATGATTCTCTTTTCGAAAAATATTAGCAATCTGTTCGCTGGTTTTTCCAAAGTATGTGAGCGGAATGAACGATGTATTTTAATTAGCTATTTTCGGATATATTAAAACCCTTGTGGTTTGATGACGTTTTTTGTTTATTAGGTTTTGAATGAGGTTCGTGGGGAAACCATTGTCACTGGCAATTGAAATTATTTTACTTAATTCTGTGGCTCTTCTGTCAGTAGTTAAGGGGATGGAGAAAGCTCTATGTATCATTGAGTGATATGCAGCAAGTTTGTGTGACAACGGGTGATTTGAGACAAATGGGATTGTTGAGTTGATGTTAGATATATACATGAAGCCTACTAACGTAGCTTTTTGTGGTTTTATTTATTATTGATTTCGACTTCGAACTCTTCACGTTTTCTGTTCCTGTGTTAAATTTTATTTTTACCAAGTAGTGGTCGCTCCCCATTTCAGCTTGTCTGGTTACTTTAACATCTTTTATCTTTTTTCATTCTACTGAGTCTATTAAGGAGATACTAACTTGTCTAGTGTATTTCAATTTTGAGTTTGCTATAATGAGGTTGTTTGCTATACATAATTCTTTTTCCATTTTCGTTTCAGTTCTCATCTCCATACTTTCCCCTGTATCTCTTTTTACCTTTTATATTCAGCCCTACACTTCCATTAAGATCTCCCATGACTATTGTGCTTTGTTTACTATAGTCTATTTATTTTTGCACTCCCTCGTAAAACGTCTCTTATTCTTCTTTTCTGTCGTTTTTGTTTGGTGCATATGCCACAATTATATTCCATGTAGTGTCTTTTATTTTGATTTTCATGCTCATTGTTCTACAGTCTCCATATTTTTCGTATATTATGTGTTTTTCTGATTTTTTAGTTCTTTTATTAATACCTCTTCTTTTCCTTTGATACTACTTACATTCCATATTCTCATTTTTATTGTATTTAACTTTTTTTGTACCATTCTCATGCTGTGATGTCTTGTTTTTTAGTTGCTTTCTTATTCGTTTTTTTTAAAACTATTTATATTCCATCTATATTATATTCTCGTTCCTTTTGCTTTTTCTTCTATTGTTATTTCTCTATTTTTTTGTACGAATCTTCATTTGTTAGGTCATTATTTATGTATATCTTGGACCCTCTTAGATTTTCTTTAGCTATCATTATTTGTTGTTTTGTTTCTCATGTCCCAACTTCCATATTATTGGTTTTTCATTATGTAATGTGAAATTCTCGACTCGTTCTTGGTTTTCCTCTGCTGCTAAGCCTGTTATTATCATATTATTATTTTTTCATTTACTTTTCTTACTTTTCCACTCTGTTTCCAGGTTTTCTAGCTCCCACTTCTATTCTTTATTATTAATTTCTTGCTTTAGATTTCTGATCTCTTGTTTTAGTCTTTCTGAGTTTTTTTTGCATTTGTCTTTATTTCTTCCATTTCCCCTTCGTTCTTAGTTATATTTAGATTTGCCTTATCTGTTCCTTGAGTTTTCTCCATGTTTTCATCTTCTTTTGTTTTATTTTTGTATCCTGTTGTTCCTACGTATTGTTTCGCTACTTCCGCTCTTCTATCTTTTTCTATTCTTCATTGCTAATTTGGAAACCTTGGAATCCATATTCAGGGCTGTCGATATTTTTTCTTCACTTTTGTTTTCTCTCTCTCGTTTTGAATTGGAATAATGGAATTACAATTGCAAAGTAAACGCCAATATTTATCCAACATAAAAATAATTTTACAAATATTATATAGTCTGCCCGTTAGCGTTGGTTCTGCAGAAAGAAGTTTTTCTGCACTGAAAAGATTAAAATCGTGTCTCAAGAAAGACGAACCAGCATAGATCTATTGACAATATTATTAACAAGTTTGTTGGAAAGCAAACAAAAGTAGATTTAATTATTTAGGAAATAAATCGTTTTTTCCGTAAATTTAATTACAAAAATCTGTTCAAATTTTACAAATTATTTAATTATGAAATTAATACTTCCTAGGCTACACTCTTGATGGAACTGGTATTTCAAAGGGTTATTAAAATTATGACACTTGATGTGTTCCATGTTTTTATTGGCAGTTTCCTGATAAGTGTTGCAAGTCATTACATATTTTAAAAGAAATACAAACTTAATACTAGTATTAAAAACATGAAACACAACAAGTATAACTCTGTATTTTATTATGTTTTTATATGTTCTATATTTATTTCGGGTGTGAAATTATTTTGTTTTTATTTAAAAATAATAGATTTTTATTTTATTATTATATAATACTCTCTTTTATGCAAATTATATTTTTTGATGTTGATTGTTTTTTATTTATGGAATTTAAAAAAATAAGTTTTTTTTTAAATACGCCCTTTCTAAATAACCTTAGGTAAAATATTTGTGTTGTTATTAAATACTTTCCCATGACAAGTAATAATAATTCATTTTAATCAAAAATACCAATTAAATGCTGGTTTTAACTAACACATTAATCGTACATAAAACAATATTTTAACAACAGTAGAATGTATTATTATTTACTATTTTATACAAAAAAAGTTAAAAATATTATTTATTATTATTTAATGGGCCAGCGTGCACTATCTATTCATAATAAATAAATATGTTGATGCTATTTTTAAAATCGGGGTTATGCGATAATAAAATTATATTATTATATGGAACTAGCAATAAATTAGGTCATATAAGCAAATATAGAATATAACATGAGTGATGGAATGATGAAAATTACATTTCTCTTCAATTCCCTTGTGCAAACAAAACGTAATTGTTTTTAATGTTCCGTAATTGAAAACCGCTTTACTGACGAATTACCCAGTGAATTTCATATAGACTACAGCGTTTTTCTCCTCTGTAAAATATTTATTCACTTATTAGAGCATTTTCGTTCCAATACTTACCATTTTCCTAAGTATTACGGCTAGTAAATATAAATGCAAATAAAGTGTGTTAACTTTCAAAGCAAGACTATTCGATAAATTGTTATATAAATAACATTAAGTAATGTTAATATCTCCTGTAATTAAATTTGATTTATGGTCTAGTATTCCACGAAATATTTTGTTTCATAGAAAATATTCGACTAGTTGAAAACGTACCTAATCAATAATTAAATATTAATTAATATGTAGTGTATTTATTACAGAATATAGAAATTGTTTGTCAGCAATTTTAAAATAAAAGTAAAATTTAAAATCAGTTTACCACAGAAATGCTACTTAACGGAAAATGTGTTGAAGGCCTACGTTTTATACATGTTAAATATTTTATCTTTCCGAATATACAGGGTGTCCCGTTAATGCGGGGAAATGGCTAGACGATAGATTCCTGAGGTCAAAATATGACGATTTAACGCAACTTATCTATATCCAAAAATTTACGGTTAAGACGGAAGTTGGCTTCAAAGTTTCAAAAATTTATATTTCTTTTGTTTATAACAATTGAACGCTTTATTTGATTTCAGTGAAATTTATTTATAATAACTACCATAATATAATACATCATTTCAGTTATTATGACTATTAATGGTTAACAAAAAGTATAAGAAACAGTAGTACCACCACTTAAAAACTAAAATATTTTTTTATTGGTGGATCTAATAAAAACTAAAAAAAATACTACTTGAAAGACAATTTAATTTAAAAACTTTTTTATCTCTTAATAATTTTTGATATCTTTTACGGTTTTCCCACAAAAAAATAAAATATATATTTTTTATCTAGTAAAAACAAAATCAAGTTTTTCATCGAATCGAAAAAAAATGTTTTTCGTGACCGTCTTTGTTTAAAAAATGTAAATTATGTATAATAATAATTATTTAGTGTCTTTTAACAATTAATTTTTAACATTATTATAGTTCATAAATATTCATATTCGGAACAAACAGATATCTTGTTTGTATTAGGATTTCGCAAAGAAAATTGTTTGAAAAGTGTTAGATGTTGTTTTCATTTATTTTATTAATTGATATTATTTAATTTTTATTAAATAGAGTAAGTTTATTTACTTATTAATGAGTGCATAATGAGTATACTATATTCATATTTTATTTTTTTGTGCAAAAACCGTATAAGATATCAAAAACTAGTAAGAATCAAAAAAGTTTTTAAATCTAATGCCCTTTCAAGTAGATTTTTTTGGATTTTATTGGATGCACCAATAAAAAAATATTTTAGTTTTTAAGTGGTGGTACTACTGTTTTTTATACTTCCTGCCAATTACTAATGCCAACAATAACTGAAATGATGTATGATATTATGGTACTTATTAATAATAAGTTTTATTCAAATCAAATAAAGCGTTCAATTGTTATAAACAAAAGAAATAAAAAAATTTGAAACTTTGAAGCCAAATTCCGGCTTAAGCGTAAATTTTTGGATATAGATAAGTTGCGTTAAATCGTCATATTTTGACCCCAGGAATCTATGGTCTAGCCATTTCCCTGCATTAACGGGACACCCTGTATAAAAAAGCGGGTTGTCTTATTTCTATGTAAAACCCTCAAGAATTTATGAGATAGTGTTTTGGATACCTCGCGGAAAGGAGAAGTTGCGAAAAGGTATGCCATACCCTCGCCTTTCGGATAAATGCCAAGTAAAAACGTATTGCTGCAGCGCTTAAGAAATTTATATAACTCCAGAACCTAGAGGAATTTAAATAAGTGTTATTTAGTACATACATGCTATAAATATTTAAGGTAGTTATAAATTATCTTGTTGGCATTAAAAAAAATTGCTATTGAAATATAATAATTGTAATGCGTTCTGTTATTGTATTACATTATTCATTCACTTGTAATAATAAACAGATAATAATTTAAAAAAACACTTTACGTAATAAATACCCCAAACATTAAATGTTATATTTGATATCTGATATTACGTGCCAACAAATCAACAGGATATAACATTTTATGACTCAAACCGATAAATTTAATTACAATTAATAAGTAAATTTCATTTCATTTACAGTCACGCGATTTGAGATATCACCTTGCAGCTGTGCAGCCAAGTTTATTAATAGGTGTAAAAATAAATAATCCATTTAACTTCTTTAAAGATATATTTTAAATATTGTTTAATTGAGAGATTCGCTGTTGCTTTATACAGGGTGGACCAAAAGTTCGTTTACATTTCAAATGATGATTTAAAAGAAACTAGTTATGTGAGATGAAAACTTTCTATTTATTATTAAAGTACACAAATAGGGATATTATTTTTTAAATATTATCCATTTGTGATCCTTAACTATTTTGACACTGCTGCAACCTGGAGCGAAAATTTTCAATGACGGCCTCACAAGTGTTTCGTGAAATGCTTTGCATTTCCTTTCGAATATTTTCCTTTAATTCCTCTAGGGACACTGGATTGCTGTTGAAAACTTTACTTTTAAGGTATCGTCCAGTGGGGATAAGTCCAGTGGCCAGTTAATGCCACCTCTTTTGGATATCACTTTTTGTCCAAAAATTTCGCGAACAGCACTTAATGAGTCGTTGGAAGTGTGGCATGTTGCCCGATCTTGCTGAAACCATGATCGTTGATTAAAACCATCGAAATCCTGTAGTGCTGATGAAAAAAGGTTCTGTAGCATGGCAATATACCGCTCTGTATTCATTGTAACAGTATATCTTCGGCGATCTTCAAAAAAAAGTATGGACCAAAAATGCCTCTTGCTGACTAAGCTGCCCATACAGTAACCTTGGCTGATTGCTGAGGTTTTTGATGCTTCAGTTTAGGATTAGTGTCACTCCAATACCTTGCAAATTTGCCTATTCACATGCCCATTTAGATGGAAGTGTGCCTCGTCTGAGAAAAAAAAAATGTTGGTAAAGCTGGTGAACCTCTCTAACATTTCGTTTGCAAATTGGAGCATGTGAGCATGATCTTGAAGCTTTAATTCCTGTACCATTTGTTTTTGTTGTAAATCTTTGTGAAGAATACGAATCAAAGATTATGGGCACACCTAAGGCGTTAGACCGCTTCCGAGTAGAGTTCGTGATTTTCACGAATAGACGCTCTTAAGCGCTCGACGTTTTCAGGATCTCTTGATGTTCTAGACCGGCCGGATTGTGGTTGATTCATTGTTGAATCTATCTCCTCGAACTTCTGTACCCATTTAAGAATCAATTGAATCGATGGAGCTTCATTTTTACGCCGTTTGTTGTAATGAGCGCAAACTTTTCGTTGCGATAGAGTAAAAGAATCGTTGTTGCGGTAGTACTCGCGTACACAGAACGCACGTTGTTTATCGCTGAACGACACCATGGTACTGAATTCCCATTGGCCGCTCTTGCGTGTCGTAACACCTCCGCCTCACCCCGCCGTCGCTGCTCGTCACAGCTACCGATTCAAATTTAAACGGACTTTTGGTCCACCCTGTATTATATTAAGCCACCTTTCACAAAGTTAGTGAATTCTATGTCGAAATAATGTTATGTTTTTGAACACGACAAAATCGTCAAGCCTTTTTCAGATATACCACTAATAATTCATCACGCTATTCATAACCTACCAAATGCAGAGAAGAACCTTTTCAAAGCGATTGTTGTATTTCCGATCGATTATGATAATTCGCCGGGACTTCATGACTTTCTTCGACTCGAATGGCCATAAAAAATCCATATCTCATCGCTCGTAATAATTTTCCATAAGAAAGTCTTCGGCGCTGTTTATTGATTTTTTTTTGGTTTCAGTGAGTTTATGCAGAACCCATTTTTATTTTCTCTGGATGATTCCGATTATCTCATGTAGACGTTTAAAAATTAATTGCTGGGTTAGCACTAGCTATTCTGTAAGTTCTTTCTGCGTCTGTGCCGAATTTTTAGCGTGTATCTTCTTCAACTCATCGTTGTCGCACGTTCTAAGGCCCCTAGACAGGTAAAAATCGTCGCTTTTAAAGTACTCAAAACCAAAATGCGTATATATAGTAAGATACAACATCTTCACCGAGAAAGTAAACAAAAGTATGATTAAGCCTATTGCATCAACGTAAAAATTACAGCCAATCAAACTAGTCCTCTTAACCGCAACCAATTCACTAGAGAGGGTCGGGAATGTCGCAGAAGAGGAACCGGGGAATAAAGAAGATCACATGAGATTAATGACTGTCATCTTCGATTTATGGGAACAAAAAGCCGATTAGATCATTTGCCGATCTATGGTTAGCTAACGTAGGTCAATCGGTTTACCAAAGAATAATATTTTAGGCTTGCAAGCATATCGGCTACATCTTGTGTTACCACTAAAGATTCAACATCGTTTGGAGTGGTGTAGGTTGCGTCTGAATTGGAACCCAGAGTTGCATAGGATGTTCAGTGTTTTTGTTTTTTTTTGTTTCGTGGAAGTGGAAAGATCTTATATAAGACACCTAGGGCCCGATCCTCTAGTTAGTGTCAGATTCTTACTGACTAAAACTCCAGCAGATTATTCATTTGGGTGGCTTAATGACTGAGGACTGACTGACTAACTACATTAATGTGAATTTTATATCGTGATGGGAGTTATAGTTTTAAATTTTTGTTGAATTACAAAAAAAAAACAATGAAAAAAGTGTATTGCCGTGATAGGTGATTATTCGTCCAGTTACAATGGACGTTTTCTTTTGCCTGATGGGCGTCGTGGTTCAATATGATCCTGCAGAAGGCAGAGGTTAAGTTTAGTAGAGTGGCTGAGGGGCAATGGATAAAGTCTTGTACTCTAAGGATGTTTAATTCCGAGCGCAGTTGATTGTTAGAGACGCACCAGGGTGCGTTGACGATCCTACGGATCATCTTGTTCTGTGTGGCCTCCAACTTATTCATCTGCGACAGATATTTCTCTCAGTTCGGAAGTAGCACTTTCCTAACGTGCTGAGAAGGTTCTTTTGGTTATAAACTGTTAGATGAGTTTCACAAAATATGTGGGGCAATTTAGGGTTAGCAGTTTGAAAATTATTCTATCATGCCAGACGCGGTCAAAAGCTTTGGCAACATCTAGAAATATGGCTAGAGTGCTTTGTTTACGATTAAAACCTTCGATTATGTAATCGCTAGTTCGTACAAGCTGGCTGTTTGTAGATAGGCTTTTTATAAAGCCGAATTGTGTGTTTGGGACGACTTTGTGATCATTTGAACATTCGGGCAATCGCCCTTGTATTGTTTTTTCGAGTAGTTTACGCAGTGTGCAGAGTACACTGATGAGGCGATGGTTTTGTTGAAACTTTGGATCTCTACCCGGTTTCGGTATAAGAGAGACCGTGGCATGTTTCCACGTTTTGGAAAGTATCCTGTTCTTAGACAGGCATTGAAGATGTTGCAGTTTGATAAGGTCTTTGATTTCTCTAACCGTTGTTGGTTTAGGGACGGAGTTTGGAGATCGTTCAAAACGACGAAGCGTCTCTTCAATTTCATCCAGAAGTTCATCACTCGTGGTTTCGTCGTTCGGCGAGTATTGCGATTCGAGGCTATCCGCAAAGGCTTCGGCTTTGTCTTCCGCAAGTCAAACGAGACCGTTTCACCCATGAATAGCAGGAGTCGCCTATCAGGCTTTGGTGAAAATCTTTATAAGCTTCCATAATTGCGGTTTGTGCTGGGCGGCGTCGTCGATACGCCTTTCCCAATGGGCATTTCGGATTTCTTTAATCACTTTCTTAATTTTATTTTGTAATCTATTCAGATCCTGCTTTATTTGGCGACAGCATGTGCGTTGCCAACTACGTCGGACACGATTTTTTTCCCTAATTTTATTAAGGACATGTCTTGGAATATTGAGCGGATCGCCTGGAGAGACCTTCTTCACTAATGTGGATTCTTCAATAGCTCTATGAATGGCCGCCATGAGGATATTAATACCTTCATCAATTCCTTTACGGTTACGCATTGTCGGAATCAACGGTACATGTTTCGAGGTGGAGTTATTGAAGAGTTTCCAGTCAGTGATTCTGGCTGTTCTCTCAAGTCTGGATATTTCTTTTCTGATGTGGTACAATTTTTTTGAATTTTATTGACTATGAAAAAGTCTGAATGTCAGGACGGTATCCAGCATTGTGAAAAATGTTGGTGAATTTTGGCTTAATGTTTGGATGGGCAGTCTGTGTTGAGTGATATATTCAAACAGTTTATTGTCTCTTTGATTTGTGACTCGACTGTGCTAGCTTGGATGCTAAGCATTGAGTTCGATCCCGAGTATTGTGGGAATGTCCTCAGTGAGGATTTTGTCATAATCCGCAGGGATTATGACAATTGGCTTTGGAGAATGATAAACGCTAGTTATTTTGACTTTTTTGCCGTTTATGCCAACGATGATGGATGTTGCTTCCAGATTTTCTGTGTCTGGACTTTCAAGGACGGGATAATCAAGCTTATGGCGTACATATATCGCTGTGCCGCCTCCTGCACCGCGATTAGGGCGTGGGGTAAGATGAAGATTGTAGCCATTTATATATAAGCTACGTCGATAGGAAACTCGAGATTCGCTTATTAGTATTATATGGATGTCTAAAGTACACATGGACTGTTCCAGTTCCAACGTTTCATCCGTTAGACCGCTTGCGTTCCAAGTGCAGATTCTGCACGCACTGACATTTGTTACTACTGCATCGATTAGTTCTTTAATGCTTAGTGAAGGAGATGGAGGATAGAGATTCTATGGTTGGTTTGATTCCTTCGAGCATTTGCAATAGGGCTAGGAATTCAGGGCTTAAAAGCATTTCCAGAGTGCTCATTTGGTTAGCGTTATTCACGCTAGGTGTTGAGTTTGGGGAGCAGTGGAAGCATTACTGCTTTTGTTTTTTGGTTGATGATTTATTTTAGGGAACCTCTGGCATCCCTCGTAGTTGGCAGCGTGGTGGTAATTGCAGTTGCAGCACTTGGGGTCACAGCAGCGCTCCACCGTGTTCAAAACTTTGACATCGGTGGAATTGCAGCTGGCTGGGGTGAAGGTGAGCCAGTTCAACTGTGATGCCGCTTAGGGCGCATAATTTGGGGTATTTTGTAGGCTAACTGCAACCATATTGAATTTGTGGGTCTTTTTATCCATTCGTCTGGCGAAGATGACTGGAAATTCACGTTCCATTAGTTCGTCAATAATTTGAGTGTCTGTGATGTTTTGGTGTACGTCGTTAGCGGTTGTACCATTGTTGAAATTTCTGGAATAAATTTCCTATATCATGATGCCAATCCCAAGAATCTTCTTACTGCTTTGGCGGTTTTGGGAGGTTCGAGGGTAGTGATAGCCTAGACTTTCTCCGGGTCGGTGTGTATGCCTTCAGACGCTATTATATGTCCTAGATATTTCAACTCCCTTTGTGCAAATTTGCACTTATCATTGTTGATTTTTATACCGTATATTCTTAGTTTCCCCATAATGATTTCCAGATGACGAAGATGTTCTTCAAAGGTGGGCTGAAGACTATTATGTCCTCCAAGTAACATAGGACGTAATTGTAACTATGGAGTACAAATATCTCTGGAAGGTGGTTAAGGCTGAGAAGTTAAATAAACATCACCTTGTTGGTGAACTGCTATTTGCGTTTAGCGGAACTTGCCAAAATCCGTCCTTTAAATCTAGGTACTTGGCACCTCGCAATTCGCCCTTGAATGTGCGGCAACGGATACGCTTCTGGTTTACTTGCCTGGTGTACCTTTCTAAAATCAACACAGAAACGATATTCACCGGATTTCTTCCGTACTAGCACAACCGGCGAGCTCCAACTACTACTGGAAATCTCTGTAATATCTCTTGCTAGCATCTTGTCAATTTCGGCATCAATTATACCTTTCATAATTTAATTTCTTGGGTAATATCTCTGTTTTATTGATTTACTCTCTGATTTCAGTGTGATTCAGTGCTCCACTGAATTATTTCCACTTCTTTTGTTTTCTGCTGGTTGGGTATATTGTTCCAAACGTATTTTTAATTTACCTTGCTGGTCACTTGATAATTCCCGCCAATTCATATAAATTCACCTTGAAACGTTTGTTAGTGACATCTCTCTGCAACACTATTTCTCGGCGTACGGTGTTAATTTTTGTTTGGTATTTGTTCAGGGAATCCATTCCAATGATGACATCTGTTGGTAAGTTTGAAAATACATTCCATGTTACTTCATATTTGTAATTTGTTATAACGACTGGAAATGTAATTTCTACTTCGGTTCTAGTAGGAAAACCATTTTCCAACTTGATCGTCTTCCCAATAAATTTATTAATGCTAACACATCTACAACGGATGTTTACACATGTCAAATAAGAAATACCTATATCGCTAATTCTAATAACTGACAAAATTTACAAGTATTTCTAAACTTACACAATCTGGCTCTATTTACATAAATATTCTTCCACTGAATAATAAGCCTGAGAAATCAATAGTTCTTTTATTTTGGCTTTAAAAAATATAGTTTCCAACATTTTTATGTCATTTGGTAATTTATTAAAGAGCACTGGCCCATAATATGACAGTGCCCATCTGGTTTTATAGATGCGCCCATATTTTACCTCTAGTTTATCATTATTTCTTGTTGAATAATCATGATGCGCACCATTAATTGGAAGGTTGTTAAAATTATTCTTGATATATTTTAGGCACTCATATATATATATTATGATGTCAGGGTCAAGATATTCAATGTTTTAAAGTGCTCTCTAACATCTGTTTTGTAACCCAACCCCATTAAGCCTTATTCCTTTACGTTGAAGACCAAATAATCTCCTAGCATGAGCCGAATGACTCCAGCACACTATTCCATACGATAATTTTGAGTGAATCAACCCGTGATATGCAGTTAAAGCAACCTTCAAAGGCACAATTGGACCAATATTCCGCAGTGGAAATAAGTTTTGTGGCATTTTCTTTGCGGTGTAATCAACGTGATGTTCCCATGTACGTTTTGGATTCAAATATATACCTACAAATTTTACAGAAGTTATATTAGATTCAATTTTTGATTGACTGAATATCATTGTTTCTGTTTTATCTGTATTTAGTGACAATCTGTTTGTCTGAAACCAGGTTTCTGCTTCCTCTTTCACATTCGATATTGAAATTTTAAGGTCCTTCAAATCAGGACTTGATGATATAATCGATGTGTCATCTGCATGCAAAGTAATGGGATTTTTTGTACAGTTGTCTATATCATTTATATAAATTATAAATAATATTGGGCCTAGCACTGACCCTTGAGGAATTTCGTGTGTTAGTGCTTTGAGTTCTGATTCTTTGTTATTATAGAAAACCACTTGATATCGATTTTGTAAATATGATGCTATTAATGAAAGGCTATTGGCGACTATGCCGTAATGATTTAATTTTGAGGTACGCAATCGAATGCCTTACTAAGATCGCAACATGTTATCCCAAGATATTATTTGTTTTCTAATGCATTTGTGATATATGAAATAATTTTACTAACTGCCATCTGAGTAATATAACCTGATCTAAAACCAAACTGATCTCATTGTATAATTGATTGTTTTCAAAATATTGTTGAATTTGTTCGGACAGTAAATATTCGTATATTTTACATAAGATAGGAATAAGCGATATCGGCCTATAATTTGGACATTTTGTTGGGTCATTGTTTTTCAATACAGGTATTACTTTTGTTGCAACTTTTACGCAATCTGGAAAAATTCCGTCCCTTATTGAGTTATTAATTAGTCGAGTTAAAGAAACAATTATTATGTTTATTACAGATTTTATAAGAATAAGATTTATACCATAACATGATTAAAAGTAACCTCAGAAAAATTAAAATGTGATTGTATATCCTGTTTTAAGTAATATTCATCTTAGTTTTTGTTTGATTCACTTAGTTCGTTTTCGAGTTTCTGTGCTTTATATGTAAAATAGTTGTCAAGGTCATCAGCATGAATGTTTGTGTTTATTTGTTGTTTTATATTTTGTTTAGTTCCTATGATATTCCACATTGCTTTTGTTTGGTTATTGCTATTATTGATATATTTTTCATTTGCATCTTTTTTAGCATTGTTTATTTTTGTACGATATATCCTATTATCTTTGCTGAGCAATTTTTTATGGTCTGTTGTAGGTGACTGATTATATACATCACGTTATAAATGCACTGTTCCCCTATAATTACACAATTCTTGATTAAACCATTTTACCTGCAATGTATTATTATTTAGTTGGAACGTTTTTTGGGAAATAAGTTTATCATACCTGTTGCAAGGATGTTAGAGAACATTTCAAATTTACAATGAATGTTTAAATTTACATGTTTTGTGAAGTCAAAGTTTGCATCATTAATTGTATTAAAGAAATAATTTAGTCCACGTAATGTTATGGGCCTTAGATATTGTTTACTGGGTTTCACTAACTTGCCTTTCAATTTCAATTTCACATATTTGAATTGTGATCTGAAAGATTAGGTTCTAAGGCATATGATTTATAGCCTGTTTGGAAATTAACCAATATATTATCTATACAACGATTTCCCCTAGTACTATCATTAATTGTAGGGAACAATCCATACATATTTATCAGATCAAGAAAATTGGATAATTTAGGATCACTATTTTTAAAACAAATTTTGAAATCTCCTAATATAATGACTTTGTAATGTAAGAGGTTTATTTTATAGAGGACGCTGTTCATTATTTCTAGAAATTGATTATATTCTGAATTTGGAGCTCTATATATTGTGATTATAATTAAGTGTAAATCTGGAAGATTAATTGCTGCAATTTCACTGTTCTTTTCTTTTGATTACTTATAGTATCGATTTTGTTCACAAATTTGATTTCTAGTGATGATGCCATTATGTAATTATTGATTCTAATACAATCTGCTTCGTTTCGATCCAGCCAGTGTTCGCCAAGGCAGACTACATCAACACTATTCTCTAATAAGTGCATTTCAAGTTCACTACATTTATTACGCAAACATTGTATGTTAATATGAAATAGATTTAATTTTACATTATTTTGTGATTTTGTGCTTACTTTTACGTTTCTACTTTTTTCGGCGAAAAAACTGAAACCTACTAATACGAATTCTTTCCGGCCAGAAATCTTCATTCATTTCGGTGTCTAGTAGTTCCATATCTATACCCAGTTTAAAAGAAGGGTTAATGTTTTCATTCGATGTCTTCTGAACTCCTTCCCCGGAAATGCATAGTTTCATTCTTGCAAATATTGCCAGACATTTCAACCTATATAGCTCTCTGTTGCTCCTGTATCTATTAAAGCTGAAAATTTTCTTTCATCAATGTAAATTGTTACGTTTTTATGTTGGTCCTCCCACGATTTCGCAGATGGCAAGGGAAGCTGCTCACGTGTATTCGGAGATGAGTTCCATGGTATTTAAGGCCGTGCAACCAGCTACAAGATAGAGTTGTTGGATTCTGCTATTAACAAGCGCTCCCTTGGCTGGTAACTCTAGGTCGTGTTCTGCTATTAACAAGCGTTCCGGCCGTTCGCCGTAGATGGGAGTTGTACTCCTCGGGTTCTGCTATTGATAAGCCCTTCCTTGGCTGGTAACTCATGGTCGTGTCCTGCTATTGATAAGTATTGTTTTCGTGATTTTTTTTTTATTTTTTTTTTGCGGAAATATCCGTTTTGAAGTTCTCTGAGTCCATTAAACTGATTTCTGGAAAAAAAACTTTGTCTGTGTGTGTGTGTGTGTGTGTGTCTGTCTGTCTGTGGGCGTTGTATCTTTAAAACGAATGATCCGATTGAGATGAAACTTTAAACATAAGATTTTAATCGTTAAAAACTGGAACTTAAAAGCTTTTGTTGCACATTAATAAACCGGAAGTGGATGTTTACTCGAGGCTGTTTGTTTTTGGTGTTTTTTTCCGATATTATTTTTAATATGAAAAATTTTACAAAACTTTTCAAACAAAAGTTAAAGGAATGAGAAACTGAACCACTTTTATTAAACTATATTTTTCGTAAAATTCTTAATTTCGAGAAACAAAATTTTTTTTGCCAATTGTTAATAAACTATAGGTGTTACATGAAATTTATATTACAAAAAATATAGAGAATTCAAAAGTGAACAAATTATTAAAGATAACATTTTTGCATAAACCTCATAGTTTTCAAATAAAAAGTGGATAAAAGCAACATACATATAAAAGAAAATAAAGAAGTTCTGGAATGTGGATGAGTATACCTGCCTTCCCAACATCAATGCCCAAAGGGGTTTGAGTGGAAGAACATGATTTGTAATTGTGAACTCCGCCCGTGCTTCTATTGTTCAAAATTTTATGTATGTTTTTTGTAATAAATTTGTTTTGATATGTATTTTTAAGATAAAAGACCAAAGATAAATAAATAAATAAATAAATGAAATAGATAAATCGATGACAGTGTTCCGGTGTACTGCTGATCTCGGGCAAATTGAAAACAATAACGTTAGTAGCTCGCCAATGTCGTTCTTCAAGCTTAAGTACTGCGTCTTCTATATTTTGATTAGAATCCATTTTCATATCGTCTTCAGGATGATTCACAGCACTTTTCTTTTCTAAATTAATGACTCTAGTCTGGATTTCAGCATTTAATTCACTTAGTGTTTCTTTCAGCTCTAATCTAAATAATATGATTATCTCAGATTTTGAATCTGATTTGATGATTTCCGTAATTCAAGATCCCTGCTGTGAGTTGATCATAGCGATATCATTGTTGGATGGGGCACACTTCTCACATGTGAATGTATCTCCATTTGATATTTTAGCCTCACCGAGATAATACCCAATATCATCCATGGTTAAATTAGAAAGGCAGCTAGAATATTTGTTTGCAATCGCTGTGGTATTTGACTGCAGTTGTTCTAGGGCTAATTTGATTTTGCATTTTGCATTCAAAACAAAGACAAACCATTGCAAGATAATTAATAAATAATATAAATATATAAGATAATATAGGTACGTGTATGTAGCACATGGGATTAAGATAAGGGTACAATAATTTCACACCTACCCCACCCTTGGTGAGGACTAACAAAAATCGACAAACAAGACTAGGCGACGGAAATGATAAATATGAGAGTGCAGAGGATAAAGCGGTTAAGATGGGGAAAAAGTAAGTAGTAAGTAAGCTCGGTTCACGGTTCGCACACAAAATAAAAAAAACAATAAAAACAGCGCGGAAGACGCTATTGGCAAATGCAGCACAATAAACGGCGGACGTAAATGAAAATTGCGGTAGGTACTTTTAGCAACAGATAAAATAATACTATAAGGAGCGGAGATAGATATTAGATAATTATACTTACGTGTACTATGTTAGTAACTTAACATAATACACAAATGACTACTAATTATACTCGATATAACGGTTAAAATTCAATATAAATTTAGTAAAGCGATATAATATTTAAGTTCTCCAAATAATAAAAATATCATACAGATATTGCCATAATGTTTCCATTGAAGGTTTACCCGGAGAGTTAAATACTTCGAAGTAAAACTCGTTTCCTTGTCTCCAACTGCGCTACGCTGAAGACATTCAAAAAAGATCGAAACCGGTCCGTCGCTGTTGTTGACAGGAAACAATAATCAATAATTAAAAATATAGAAATTTATTCTGCTACTGTAATTAATTTCTTACAATAAATAAATAAAAATCAACTGATTTAAAATAACGACGTTTCGTGATAATTCACTACCGGATATAAAATTATAAAACAAATATTTTATATTAACACATGCAACTATTTTATTTCTAAAACTACCAAAATTATATATTTTAAAGTTTGGCTACATACAGCCTCGAGTTTCGGAGTGCTCCGACTTCCTTATTTTCTTTGAGGTGTGAATACAAACTACTTTAAAATAAATTACAATAGAGGAGATGTTAATGCTCGTTTCAATTCTACTACATTGTAAGTTCTAGAAGAATATTGATTATAACACTGCCGCATCTAGAAAATCAATTGAGTGGTAGTTAGAATAATACATGTATATTCAAGTTGGGTGAGTTGTTTCTTTTATTCATTACATCACATTTGCATAGTAGAGTGGAAGAAATCGAAACACTTTTTAATTTTTTATCAATAATTAATATCTTATTTGGTCTGATATAAACCTTAGCAATGTTTGAAACCTTAGTAGAAATGTACGTGTGGCTCATATATGGAATACTGTTATGTATATACATATTAATACATTAATTAAATAAATTGGTAGTAGTATTTTAATCTGTATTTACAAAGTTTACAAAAGAGATATCTTGTTAGGGATAAAATATTAATTATATAAATATAAAATTGCATGATTTGTATTATAACAGCTTTCTGTATCTTATATGAGAAACAACGAAGGGAATATGACAATACAACTCCTTCCAGTGCTGTGTAATAAAAGTTTCAAATTTGACAATTTGACAACTTCACAGCTGACTGCAAAAATAAAATCCGCTGCTGAACATTTTACTTTCACCTACTCAACCCAACTGCCAGTCAAATGCACATAATATGGAAAAGTGGATCGCGTCAACCAATCGAGGCTATACGAAACATGAAAATTCAATTCACAAAAGAATAATCCGAAACTCGACGATATTCATATTAAAGAATCACGCGGAAATCAATCAATCACCCTTTATGTCTATATTATAGATACATATATTATAGAAATTACAAGACAAGCTTTAATAAAAAAACTACGTGATAATATATTTTATATTTCATAAATTCTTATAATATCGATACCTTTCGGCCCCATATATTTTCCCCATCGTCCCTAGAGAAAGCGTTTGTACTGCACATTATATCATTAACATGCAATAGTTTAAATGTGTTACATTCTCAACAATTATATAACTTAAAGATCAATAAACCCAAGTCACGCTACATTTCATCATTTCTGTCTAACTTTATTATTATTCATAATTAACTCACAAGCCAACACTTCTAATATCCCCTTTGTTCCCAGAATATTTAAAACCATATATAATCTCTCAACCTTGTTTCCGATTCATGCTTTGAGCACCTAACCATAAATTTACAAATGTTGGATGAAATAAAACACTATTTTCTATGTTTATCACTGTATATTAACACCTAGCTGGCCGTTAACATATCAGTGACAACGTACGTGATTACCGCATAACAATTTTTGGCGCACGCGCTATGTAGCCGTTCAGTTTTTCATTAGAGGTATTGCCGAAGGCCGGCATATTTGTTCGAAGTTGGGATTTTATTATGCATTATAATTTAATTGAAACACTTTTATTTTGCCATGTTTGGCTTCTAAATAATATTTTTGTACGTTTACAGGCATTTAGGTATATTGCGCTTTCATTGTTCTTAAAATTGTCCATGGCGTTATTTTTGGGGGTATATTATATACTCTGATTAAAAAACGTGGTTTTATATTACTTTATATAGTGCGACTAGAAAAGAAAAGGCATTGTTTCTAGAACCCAAAATTAATTGTTACCAGAATTTAGGCTTATACTACTAACACAAGGATACTATAATGATTTATAAGATCAGATATTTTTAACGAAAATCATCAATAAAAAATTATTTTCAACTAAATTCATTATATTTATATGTTTGTAAATTACAAAAGATTATACAGTGCACAATTTAAAACGAACATGAAACTGTTTTTGTTCATTTTATAGTTTTTCTAATTATTAGGTTGTTGAAAAGTATTGATCGGCATAATCTACAGATGTATTTATTGCAATCCAAAATTCTTTCGGGCTTTACTATTACATCTCTAGTTTTTCTATTTACTTTCCCGGTTTCAAGCATGGTAGCTTTATGTATCGTAGACATCAGCCTAACAGCTCTTTTATCTTTCCAAATGTGTAATTAGAACGTCTTATTTTCGGCGAAAAACATCTTGACTTCTTCGCAACTTTAACTTTCTTAGGTCTGCAAGTATTCCGCATATTCTAATGTTTTCAAATTAATTGTTCTGCCAAACGTAAACGTGGTGCCATCTATTTTCACTATAATCTAAGGGATTACACACAAGATCAGTTAACCCTTGTCCATTACCAGTATATAATTTAAATTTATATATTTAAGGATTTTCTGTAAGAAGTCCGTATTTCTTAAGTGTTCCCGGATTATTAGCGCGGAACTTTAATCGCCCTCAAAATGGAATTATTGCTTTATCTAACTAGAGATTTTGTTTTGGTTTGTACACTTTACAAATTCTTTCCAAAAAGTAATTTAGAACTAAGCCTGCCTTAGAAGTTCGGGTAGTACTTTCTGGCATTTTCTCATTGTTGGAAAAATGGATCGATTGTAAAACTTGCCTAAATATATTTCGACTCATTACTTTGCCAAAGAAAGGTGTTTCCATATAAGGATCTGTGTACCAGTAGTCATATATGGTATTCTTCCTAACCTGTTTCATTAGAATATTTAGTCCCAAGAATTAATTTTTTTAGTTCGCATACAGTTGTGTGGTGGGCGGACTTAAAAAGTCTTCAATAATGAAAAGTCATCATTAGTAAACATATTTACTACTTGCGATTTTTTTTCTGGATCTCTCAGAAAAGCTTTAATACCTATATTTCCTAAAAGTAACTCCAGCATTATATTTACAACAGTCTGAGACCAATGACTTCTTGAAATAATTTCTTCAGTTTCTATGTCACTCGTATCCGATTCGCTTAAACATGGTGAGGCTTTCTTATTTTGGTACAAGTAATTTTAAATAAACATAGGCAATTATTATAAGTTAGCTTAGCATAATTATTTCATAGACCCAATGAAAGAACAAGGGTAGTTTTTCTACTAATTAGAATTAGCGCCATGTGGTTTCACAATACATTTATGCTAATAATTGTTGGTCTGTATATGGACTATACAATTTGTAGTACACTTAATTTGTAATAGTTTATGTGTTAGTGAAGAAATAAAGCAATTATTATTATTACATTAATATCTGTTTCTATCAAGAGTGTAGGGCAACAAGCATCAATTTTATTAAAAAATAAGTCGCCTAAAAACTTGTACAAGAAAGAATTTTAATTCTGTAAAAAGGGAATGTAAGAATTATTTATTGATTGAATATAAAAAAAAATTATCATACTGTTTTTTTGTATATCGACTAGAAAGAGGTACGCATATAGAATCTTGATGTCCTCCATTTACTCTTTTAACATAACTCTCAGAGGCAGCAACAAAATATTTTTTCCCGCTATCTGGAGGATGTTTGTATTTAATCCTTTGATCCTCTTATAATAAATAAATATATTACAAATAAGATAGATAAATATATGTACTCATAATTTTGACGTAAGAGATCCAGGGGAGTTCACCTGACAGAATGTTCTTCCACTCTTTACGTCCTTATCATCACGAATCATATTTGGATCTTCTTTATAGATCTGTATTGTTTTTCTTCTGGTAGCTTTGTAATTAGTCGTGTTATCGTATCTTCAAGCCACGATCTAGTTTTAAAGTTAAATTCGATTTCAACAACGTTTTCTATTCCCAATTTCTTCGGCAGAGAGTTGAAATGATAGTCAATGTTAACAATTCACTCTTCAGTAGTTTGTCTTGGGCGATAAAGTGTTTCTACATATTTGAAACGTCTTTTTAATCGCAGGTGTACTCCTGAATGACGTCCACGTAAACCGTCAGTTTCCAGAAATGCATCAGAAATCTTGACTTCCTCTACTATTGTTTTTCTGGTGTTAACGTTTTTCTGCATCATGCCGTATTAATCTGATCATCATCTGATGTTATAGAAGTCACGTACTATATTTTTCTCCATATTTTCTTTCTGATCCGTTTTAGAATAGCGATCCATTGTTTCAGTAATAGTAAAATGTAAAATACTAAGACATCCGTAAGTTAGACACGGATATTTTTGGCCCAACCATTCAGAATCGCGGACGACAATGTAATCGATCACGTTGAGAAGATTTTGATCGATGATGGTTGGTGGAGAGCGTCCAGATGATCCCAGTACTAACTAACTACTAACTAACCTGAGATGTGTGAGTGACCCTTATTCACATGAGATGTATCTTAGGGTCTTCTCTTCTTGTTGATTATTATAGGATTTCGAGGAACACTGACTTAAATATCTATAGAGAAACTCAACTTTTAATACATAAAGAAGATTAAATTACTTGAACTTTTTTTAAAATACTATGATAAAGCTAAAGTAGTTCTACTGTAAAGGTAACAAAAATCCTTTACATGAGAAGTGGAACAAGACTAAGCTCAAATAAGGGAAGATTTTAATAGTGTAAAAAGAACAAACAACTCTAGGTCTAAAAAGATTTAATCTAAAAAAATTAAAGTATGAATTTAGATAAAGAATTGCTAAACACTTGATGGGTTTTACTGATTTTGTATTTAACAATTATTTACCTATTACTTTAAAATATTTCACCGAGATATAAGTAAAAAACTATCAATTTAGGATTCCGGGGAATACTGGTCTGAGTAGAATACATCTAAATCAAAATAGGCTGAAATCAACTGCGAATCACTTTATAAACATTACCACAATCCGGCTGCTAAGTAAAACGGAAATGTCTGTCTCTCTATCCCTTACAATATTTTGTCTGCTTGTGAATCGCCAAGCAAAAAATAATTTTAATTGTGTAGAAGAATAGAAAACTGAAACGCTTACGCTTAAAAGTTACTAAAAAGTTATTAAAAGTGATGTTCATCCAATTCATAGAGAAGTGTGAATGGACTGCTATAAATATTACAAATACTATCATTAAGGTGTAAAAGGCCAGTTGCCAACTAAGGAGAAAATCTTTAATTCAGAGAAATGTTTTAGTGCAAGAAGGAATTAAGTCACTTAAAAGCTTAAGGAACGAAAGTTTTGAATATTTTAAAAGAATTGAGGGCCCTGATGTCTACTTGATTGTCTGTTTGATCCAGATGCAAATTTAGTTGAGGAAATAGCTTGTAAGATTTCAAAGAAGACTAACTACAACCTCTAGAAAAAATATTTAACATTGAAATAAAACAACACAGTTGAACGCGTTTCGCATTTATTGTCGAACACTGAAACATGTTTTACCACACAGTGGCTTCATCAGGCAGATTAATATTTTAATGTAGAAAACAGTTTGAGACCAATGAATTCTTGAAATAATTTCTTCATTTTCTATGTTGACACGTTCTATTTCACTCGTATCCGATTCGCTTAAACATGGTGAGGCTCTTCTTCTTTTGGTGGATAGGAAAACAGAATAATCACTGCCAGTGTCCGAAATATCTTTACAACTTTCGGCTTCAGACGAATTATCGGCACATATTTCACCATTAATGAACTCATTTTCTGCATTCATGATGAAGTTAAGGGTTAAAAGTAATTCATTTAAGACCTGCACAGTTTCTTACGGAGACTATTGGACGTTAGACAACAAACCTGCGAAATAATGGAAAAGACGTACTAATACGTCAACGGCTACTTGAAAACAAAAATGAAATAACGTATAATTACGTCAGCGGCTCCTCAACAATCAAAATAGAATGACGTATTATTACGTCAACGGCTACTAAACTTTGAATTTAAAAGACGTAATATTACGTTATCGGCCAGCAAAGTGTTAATGATTTTTACAACATTCATAAATTATCCACCACAATCCTGTTTTATAAATTTACAAAAAATCTCATCTGATCTTACGTCTAATTTATAATTTTAACAAATGTGACATAGAGACAGATGTTGCAGACTGGTTACAATTCGTTACATTCAATCCTGATATAAATCACGACTTCCTAACCCAATTTAACATACATAAATCAATTTAACAAAATACTTCCCAAATAAAAAAAATCGATAGATACTTACTAATTACCGAATACAAGATCGAGACTTGAATAAATACGTGAGGTATAATTAATGATTTAAGAGGTAAGACATTCTGAAACTAGAAACTTTAGAAGATATAAAAAGATTACAAGATCTATATTACTCACGATACCATAACGTAAATTTGTCGATCATTTTAATTTAATTAATTCACAAGACTCTAATTTGACCATTTAACCATTCAATAGGTTAATAACTGGTTAAATTAACGCTGATTTAATTTTTATTAATAAGATTATTTTAATACATCTATTGTTCTACCATGCTGCTTCCTTTCTAGAAAAATAAATACTAAAAAATAAAATACTGTCCTGCATCCTTGGTCGCATTCCGAATTACCAAATCGGCTTCCTTCCAAAACTTATGCACTACCTTCGCAATTCAACTTAAATACTTAAACTTTAATTTATTTATTTATTTACAATCCCAACAGACCTAAGGTCCAATTACAGGTACAGAATATTTAATAAAGTATACAATTTAATAATAATACAAATACTTAACTTAAACTATAATTTAAAAATTAAACTATATTAAAAAAAGAAGAGAACAAACTAAAAAAAATAAAAGTTGTTGAAATCAGAATACCCACAATTATTTTTGCAATTCAATACAAGAATAAACCTCCTTCTTAAAGTTAAAAGAATTAAAAGGAAGTGTTGAAAATGTCCACCCCATAAGAGTATTCATTGGAAATACGACTCAGGCGAATAATTGAAGAGTTATAGCAGTGGAGCGTATTTGTCACTGAATATGTAAGGCATTTAGAATATCTAGATTCAAATCTTGGAATGTGAAATTGAAGCCTTGCCAACATTTCTTGATCATCAATAATATAATGTACACACTTATACAAATCAGAAATTTTTTGTGTACACGTTCCAATAAATTAAAGTATTTTTCATACATCGGTAACCAGATAACTGAACAATAAGTAAGTTTAGATAATATATAGGCATCAAACATCGTTTTTATGCATCAATAGATTTAAATGACTTGCAATTGCGTATAATAAATCCTAACATGCGAAAACATTCTTTTGATAATTTCTCGATATGGCTGTTAAATTTATGTTGGTTGTCGAAATACACCCCAAGATCTTTCATTTCGCTAACACGCTTTATCATACCCCCATTAATATTATAGTGAACATGTATAAGTTTAGACTTGCGTGAATAAGACATAACAGTACATTTTTTTATATTAAGTTCAAGGTTTTAATTACAGCACCAAACATAAACAAAGTTTATATCGTTTTGTAGTTGAACACAATCATCATTAGATTCAATTGTATGGTACAATTTAAGATAATCTGCATATAGTAACACCTTGCTTTTTAAATTCACACAAACATCATTAAAATACAATTAAAACAACAATGGACCGAGATTGGAACCTTGTTCAGTAGTATTCATGAGACCTAATTCCGTTGATTTCTACAAAGTGTATCCGCCTGTTTAGGTAGGACTTCAGCACACGCACAACATTGTCTCGTATTCCAAATTGACGAATCTTTAACAGTATAGAATGATCGATCTTATCGAATGCCTTGGTAATATCCGTATATATGACATTTACCTGTTTACCAACATCTATATGTTCGGAGTTATCTTGCGTAATATTAAATTCGTACATGTCGATCTTTTTTCATAAAACCATGTTGCGAAATAACGATGTCACTTTCTACTTGACACTTTATATGTTCAACAAGAATTACTTCAAATACCTTGGAGAAATTGCTCAAAATAGCTATAGGACGATAGTTTTCGATAATGTCAGTCTCACACATGTTTACATTTGTCAGGATACACGCCAGAACTTAAAATCAGTTTAAATATATGGTGGAGTGGCTTATTTAACGTAGAAGCAGCATCTTTTAAAATAAGCGCAGGTATCATATCTACTCCAGATGTTAATTTCTGTTTCAATTTACGCAAATGTTTCTCTACGTGATCAATACTGATATTAAGGTCACCGAAATGCTCCGTGATATGCTCATGTAGCTGTTGAACTATTGAGTTAGCTAGTGGATATGACTTACTGAACTGATCTGCGAATGCGTTTGAAATTTCATAGGAGTCAGATATTATTTTATCGCGATATTTCATGATTCCAGGTATACGTTATATACATTCCTTTTGTTGTTAACACATGTCCATAGTAGCTTGGGGTTTGACTTCAGTTCCTCCTCGGATCGTTTAATATTATTTTCGTAAGCGGATCTAATTTTATATTTAACTGAACGTCTCAAATCATATTTATTTTTGTCAGAATCAAGTTTAGCTTGTGAGTACTTATTTCTTAGACTATTTTTGAGTTTGATCTGATTTTTAATATTACGATTTATCCACGGTGCATAATTGTTTTTACTTCTAACGTCATTAGATTTTGATATAGGAACATGGGGATCAAATAGTTTATACATTTCTTTGTATAGTAAATAACAAGCAGAATTTACTTCACGGCACTGATAAAGGTCAGACCATTTGGCACAATTCGCTATAAAGGATGCAAAAGTTACAGAGTTTAATTTTTTTTGTCAATGTCAATGTTACAATATTTTATAAATTTACCCCTTTATTAGAATTATTAGAAGAAATAAGCATTTATTGCTTTAATATATGAGTTCATCTATAGTGACACAGTGTAGGAGATGACCGACAGGTTAGAGTGGAAGAACATTCTTCAAGAGTGAACTCCGCCTTTCAGCTTGCTGACCAAATTATTTGTATAGATTTGTTTACTTTTTTATGTATTTCGAATTAGATTTGTAAAGCAAGTCTGATAAAGTACTTCAATTCATAACTCCAGGATGTAGCCAAGTTTCTGTAATTAAGTATATATCGGAATCATGCGATTGAATACTATTATAAAATGGAGTGAATTTGGTATTCAGACCGCGTATATTTTGATATATAATACTTAACATATTACAGGACGTCCGTTGGGAAGATACTAGTCTATTGCTTGCGCAGAAATCCGAATCACTGAAATCCAAAACCCTTCACTAACAACAATTAAATTCATGATGTGATAATCTTCAAGACAATTTTTGTTATAATATATATGTATACAGGGTGTCCCAAATTCAATGTTTACTATTGGTATCTCTGTTATTAGAAGAGATGGAGCAATGGTTAAATGGGGAATGTTTTGCAGAATTTGCCAATTTTAATTTTCCTCAATAACTCGATAACGCCTAATGAGGCCGCTATCATACCTTTACATTATTCAGACACTTTTTTAAGACAATTTTTTGGTATTAACAGAAAGTCCCGATTCGCATTTGGTTCCAGGATATTCGCGAAATCTTTTGTTTTTCTTATGATGGCCATATTATATTTTGTATTTATTAGATAGTGCTAAAAAATTCTTTTCAAGGATGTATAACATGCCTGAAAAAAATTAGTTAGAAGCAAAATATTTAATTGACGAACTGAGAAAAAAACTGAAGGTCTATTTTCATAATGTAGGTGGTCTTAGGACCAAATTAAGTAAATTTCATAAATTAATTAATTGCTCTATACATGATGTAGTTATAATAATTGAATCTTAGCTTGACAACTCTATTCGTAATCCTTAATTATTACTTCCTAATTTTAATATTTTTCGGTGTGATAGATCTTATTTAAATGGTAGTAAATCGAAGAGAGAGGGTGTTCTTATTCAGGCAAAATCTTCAATTGATTGTATTCAGTTAGAGCCGGTTTATAATAATGTAGAACATGTGTTTGTTAAAATGAATAATACCTTTATAATTGGTACCGTTTACATTCCACCTAACTCTTATGTCTCTTTGTTTAGAATATCTCAATTTAAATTACACCTTCTGTGGTGACTATAACTTACGCAGTCAGCTTTTAGATGGTACTTATAATAATAATTTCTCAAATTGTGAGAGATGCATGCGCTACTGTTTAGCTATTAATAATTTAAGTCAAAAGAATTATATTCGTAACTCTAGAGGCATCTTTCTTGATTTAATTCTTTCAAACATTGGTGAACTTAATATTTCAAAGTCAATTGATAATCTTTTTTCAAATAGTATTTATCGTGTGCCTTACTCATTTATTGTCAAATACACAGATGATCCAATCAATTTCAATCTGATTTATTTTATTATTAATAAAGATAACACTTAACTTTTTTATACCACTTATATTTTATTTTCTTGTGACTAGTTTCAATTACAAGGTAATCATTATCAAACTGTACTTAAATTAAGAAAAATGCAGGTATATATCCTAAAAGGCTTCAAATAGAGGGGTATACAACAGGTCAACCTGGTCGTTAATGACGGGAATTCCCGGATTTTTGTTTTGTGTAATTCCAGAGCTTCCAGTAAATCCATCTGTTTGCCTTTTTCGGCGAGATGGATTACCGAAAGTACATCTCTGTCAAATTTATGGCCTGTTTCTAACAAATGATTTGCAAACGTTGAATTATTTTGTTTTAATAAATGATCGTTCATGTTCTTTTAAACGTATGTGAAAATTACGACCAGATTGCCCGATGTACACTCCTTTACAATCTGGACATGTTAAACTATAGACTCCTGATTTGTCCATAATGTCTAATTTCGATTTTGCGTTGAAAATTAAATTACTTGATTTAAAAACTATGTTAATGTCTCGTTTTTTAAAAACATTTTTAATTTTTGAACTTACTGTACCGAAAAACGTTAAAGTTTTATAGGAATTCTTGTTCTCTATAGAATTGATTGGATATAAGTATTTACTCATTCTTTTTAATTTAAATTTATTTATTAATGACTCCGAATAACCATTATTGATAGCAATTGTTTTTATTTTATTTATTTCTATTTTTAAGGATTCTGGGTTAAGGGGGATAAAATAACGCTTTTATGAAGTTATAAACATGGGTTGAAACTTAAGAAAAAGTCTACTTTTCCTAAATGGTTTATTAAAAGTAAGCACATATAAAGCGAATTCTACTTTAGATAATTATAAATAATTCAGAACTCTCAGAGCTCAGTGCGCTAATTTAAGTACAGTTCTTAATGATGAATTTGTTAAAACAGCTGAAGTAAATATAGCACATAACCCAAAAGTGTTTTGGAATTTTGTCAGTGACTGCAACAAAAATCATGGTTTTCCAAGAAATATGTTCTATAAACAAGAAAATAGTAACAATGAAGTTCATTGTGTAAACTTATTTGCAAGATTTTTGTCTAAATTATATAGCAACAATAACTCTCCCATACTTAAGGGTAGCAAATTTGAAAATGCTGTTACTTTGAACTCTTTATCTGTTAGCACATCTGAGGTTTTTGATTATTTGACTGGTTTGTCTGATTCTCTTGCGGACCTGATGGATTACCACTATATTTGTTGAGAAGATGTGTGAATACCCTTTTCCGACCCCTTCATTTTCTACATTCTCAATCGTTGAGTTGTGGTGGATTTTCCCTCATTTATGGAGACAGTCATTCATTAATCTCTCACATAAAGATGGCACAAGGAAGAGCGTTGCTAATTACAGAGGTATTACCTTGCAATCAGCCATACCTAAAGTACTAGATCAATTAGTGGCCAAGCAGGTGATGTGGGATTGCAAAAATGTCATTTATGAAGAGCAACAGTTTCTCGAAGGGCAGATCTACATTGATCAATTTATTATCATACCAACATTTTCTACTAAATGCTTTAGAGAAAGACCATCAAGTGGATGCTATTTATACTCATCTATCTAAAGCATTTGATCGCGTGAATCACGAGATCC
Source organism: Ontholestes murinus (assembly GCA_963969525.1). Classification (NCBI taxonomy): domain Eukaryota; kingdom Metazoa; phylum Arthropoda; class Insecta; order Coleoptera; family Staphylinidae; genus Ontholestes; species Ontholestes murinus. The sequence continues at coordinate 26,062,436 of OZ018397.1, read as the reverse complement.
TGTTAAACAAGCTTGTAGAGCTTAGGTTTGGTACTTTAGTGATCAGTTGGTTTAAAAGTTTTGTGTCTTCTCGATTGCAATACGTAAAAATTGATAATTATATTTCTAATGTTATCATGTCACATCAGGTGTGCATCAAGGTTCCCACTGTGCCCCTATTTTATTCTTGCTTCTATTGTAAATGATATTGGTAAAAGCTTCAAATATTCTCACTTCCCTTTATTTGCTAATGACTTAAAATTGTTTTCCATTATAAAAAGTTTGGATCACATTTTTAATTGTGATATCAACAAAGTAAACGTTTTTGTTTAATTTTTTGAATATTAATAAATGTCCGTCAATTTCCTTTAGTCGCTGTAAATTAATTAAATATTCATATCTAATTGAGAACCATTCTGTTCAAGAAGTTAATGATTTAGGGATTATTTTTGATACAAGATTAACTTTTTCATCACATATTAACAACATTATTTCCAGTTCTCTTCGATCACGGTGCTATAAGTAGATTTTCTTCTCATTTTAATATTAATACAATCAAATTATTATATTAGTGCGTTCCAAATTGGAATATGGATCTGTTATTAGTAGCCCATCTTATACTACCTGGTCAAACAAAATTGAAATGGTACAGAGTAAATTTGTACGTCTCATATCTTTCAATCTTGGAAACCCACGCTATTTAAAGTAAATCAAATATATTGATTCTCTTAAACCTAAAATAAAAATAAAACATTCTGTTGGATTTATGTTTCGGTTTTAGATTGGTGAATGGACTTCTTGATTGCACATATTTACTGTCTCATATACATTTTGTTTTTAAAATAGACGTCATAATTTATTATTTTGTCTACCTCCACATTTCACAAATTATGTTCCCAACAACCCTCTCACGAGGTTTATGAAACTTTGTATCATATTGAACTCTGATTGTAATTTTAATATTTTAAATTAATTTTATAATTGTGTTATTATAACAATTTAAAATATTAATTTGTACATTTTTTTAATTATTATTATATCCATTAGATTTAATTTTACTTTATTATACTTATGTCTTCATTATATATGTCTAACTCTTTAATTCTTTTTCTACATTAATAGTTGTTTTGTAAAACTAACGCTCATTAGCTGGAGGATTTTGAGATTGACGTGGATTTCCTAGAAGGTAGTAATCGGATGCTATCGTCACTTTTTTCATGTTGAGAGGATTTTTTTCTATTTCGATTGTTTCTCAGATAATCTTCTCGCCGTAAATAGTGATTTGCGCGATTATCTTGGTGTTATAAAAATCTATTATGTGGTCAGTGGCCGCCATGTCTTAGAATATTGACGAATTTTTGACGTGTTTTTTGAGGGCAAACATGTGTTCATCCCTTCGTGTACTGATCTCCCTGGTTCTCTAGTGGGATGCATCAGGGTAAGGTAGCGTGCGATTTTTACAGGTTTTCTTCTGTTTGGTGGTTATTGGTGTTTTCTGTTTAGTTGATTATTTTTTTTACAATAGAGTATTTAAAGTTGTTTTGTTTGAGTGCGGTGTGATTGGTGTTTAGTTTATTTTTTTGTGTTTTCTTTGTCTGTTAGTTTTAGCGAACGGGTGATTAAGGTCTTTGCTTCTGCACATATCTTGGCTGGGTGATGGTGAGATTCGGCGTTTAGGTAGCGGCTAGTATGAGTGTCTTTTCTGTAAATTGTTTGTCCCAATTCTACATCTTCCCTTTTTGTTAATAAAATGTCTAAAAATGGTAGTTTTCCTTCGTTTTCTATGCCCATTGTGAATTGATTTTTCGGGTGGGTGGTGTTAACTGAAATAGTCTGTTGTATGTCTTACGTGGGGCCATATCACGACGTTGTCTACACATCAGAGCCATAGATTAGGTTTTAATTTGTGTGATTTTTGTGCCTTAGTTTTCAAAGTCTGTAGGTTCTAGCTAAATATTTTGATCATTGAGATGAAATGATGTGAATTTTTTACAAAAGACGCCATTTCTTCCGCCCATGGTTGTCTTTTTTTTTACTAAAGCGCGTGTTAACTAGCCTATTGCACTTATGATGCCTTTGGCAGGCCATATAGTTTGGGACAAATCGATGACTTTTCCCTAGGTGTGATTTTATTTTGGTTTTAGTTATATTTTCTAAATATGTGTGTGTATCTTCGTTTTCTTGTAAGCAGGGTCGTCTAAGAGGTCTAGCATTTGTTGATCAAAGTCCTTACGATTCATTGTATCGTTCCCTTTAATCGCTGGTGCGACGATATTAGATGTTTAGTTTTGGTGGTTTTACCTTTCTTAATATTGACGCTACCTTTTGTCTGATGATTTCTGAGCTGTTCGTGTCAAGGTGTCGAGTTGAGACTTCAATACTGCAGATTATTTTCTCTGTTGAGATGTGTGTTTAATGTGGGGAAATGGCTGGAACATAGATTCCTGGGGTCAAAATATAATGATTTAACCGAAATTTGTCTTCAAAGTTCCAAAAATGTGTATTTATTCTGTTTATAACTAGAGAGCGGATTTCTAGCCATTATGCTTATCCTTAATATTTATAAAATCGAAAAAATTTCTAAATATGTATACGAATCTTCAGAAATGTGATTACTTGGCGTTAAGACTTTTATGCTCTTTTTGCTTATTTTGACTTATTGTGCTTATTTTGACTTTTTGTGCTTATTTTCATGCTTTATATATTAAAATGCTATTTTAGAGCATTTTTTTTAACTTTTAATAAATATTTATTAAAAATTTTACACTGATTATAAATTAATGTACTAATATAAAGAATTTTCATAAAAATTTGTACCCCATCATTTATAGATTATATTTTTATGACATATTTCCTTCGAGTCGTTTTAGTTAATTTTCATATTGAAAGTTCAAAGCTGAATTTAAAAAAAAACAGCAGACAATTTCTTAATCTTTAGCATCAGCTTCAACAAACGATGGACAATTTCAGTTTAATTTAGATTTATGCAAAACACTTTTAAATTCGAATATCCCTTTAAGAAATTTAAATCTTTCTTGGAGAAATATTGTAAAATACGCATACAAACAATTAAATATATGATTAACAATAATTATATGTAATTTGATATGGATGAAACCACATACGCTTATTTAATTTAATAATAGGAGTTTTGCATGAAGACAACCCGACCAACAGTATTTCGATAATTTTAAAATAATTGAAAAAACTGATAATAACGCTATAGCAAAATTTTAAATAAATGATGGATTAACTAGCTTATTTTTTCCGGCAATACCAAGAGCATTTTATACATTGTACAAATTTAGCACATGGATTGAAACGAATTTATTTATTTATACAGGGTGAGTTTTTTTCGATGTTCTCTATGGGGATTTCGGAAACTATAAGAGATAGAGAAACGGTTAAATGGGGAAAGAAGTGTAGATTTACGAGACGAATAAAATTCAACTTTCAAAGTTTTCAAAAAAGTCAAGGGTAACTAGATATTTTGAAAAAAGTTAAAAGTGTCAATTTTTTCAAATCAATATATCTCGGTTATTATAACAGATAGAAAAAAACTGTAAAGGACATAATTTTATGCAGATTAATAAAAAATAATCAGAAAATTTTTATCGCCGAGATATGACGCAAAGTTACATTTTTTTAAATGGAAATCATAGTTGGCTGTGACCTCATTCAAAAGGTAATTTTTTTCTCTTTAATCCAATATGGCATACGACATAGTTATTTCTAAAAATGAGTGAGTTATAGTAATTTTAAATTTTATTATAAATAAAAAATGGGTAGCCATGAAAAAGGTGAAAGTAAAACAATTGTAGTTGTTTATAATAATAGCAATATTGTAATTATTAGTTTTACAGAGATAAACCAAAATGAAACAACTGCATAAAGTAATTCTGTAATTATCAATATATCAATGGGAGATAAATTTTAATATTAAAAAAATATAGTCAAAGAGTCCACTATTAATACTATTATGACATAAATTATATCTTTTTAAAATTGAATTTATGGCTTTTTGACTATTCTCATGTAAATTGAATTAAATGTTTCAATAACAACTAGTTTGTGATCCTTCACAGATTGATATGATTTTTCATATACTTTGTTTTTTACATAACCCCATAGAAAAAAATCTAAAACACGCAGATCAGGAGATCTAGGTGGCCCTGGGATTGGTTTATTTCTTCCCACTTGTGAGTTAGGAAAAGCATCATTTAAATAATTTGTAAAGCTAACATGTTATGAGGTGGACCACCGTCATTGTGGAACCATTTTAATCTTGCTTGTAATGATAAATTTAAACAATCGAGCGTATCTTCAAATGTTTTCTGAAGAAAATGAAAGTAATCAGTGTCACTTAGTGAGCTTTCAAAAATATATGGAACGAGAATTATTAATCCAAACACACCATGGATTAAACACAAATTTAATTTGTAGTTTTCTCTGTGAAACTTCTCGTGGATTCTCTTAAGTTCATCTATGTTCATTGTGGCGATTAAAAATACCACAATTAGTGAATCGTGATTCATCTGTTTATAATATTTTTGTAAGAAACGTATTATCCTCTTGACAAATGGGTTTATACCACATACAGAAGGCCATTTGATAATTACCAAATAATTATTCTTATGCTGGTTTTTCATTTTTATTTAACTTTGTAGAACTAATAATTACAATATTGCTATTATTATAAACAACTGCAATTGTTTTATTTTCATATTTTTCATGGCTACCCATTTTTTTATTTATAATAAATTTAAAATGACTATAACTCACTTATTTTTAGAAATAACTATGTCGTATGTCATATTGGATTAAAGAGAAAAAAATTACCTTTTGAATGAAGCCATAGCCAACTATGGTTTCCATTTAAAAAAATATAAGTTTGCATCATATCTCAGAAAATAATGGCGATAAAAAATTTCTGAGATATATTGATTTGAAAAAATTGACACTTTTTACTTTTTTCAAAATATCTAGTTACCCTTGACTTTTTTGAAAACTTTGAAAGTGGAATTTTATTCGTCTCGTAAATGTACACTTCTTTCCCCATTTAACCGTTTCTCTATCTCTTATAGTTTCCGAGATCCCCATAGAGAATATCGAAAAAAACTCACCTTGTATATTTGGCCCAAAGAATATTACAAATATCATAAATCTAAAAATACAAAATTAGTGGTAGTAATTCTTTGACTTTAGAAGCTGCTATTGCAACTTGTAAGCAAAAACTTAATTTCTAAAACTAATATTAATTGTACCATATACCAAATAGACACATTTTAATATTATATATGTACATGCATGTACATATAAAAACACACATATATACACTTAAATTATATAAATTAACAGTTACTTATTAATAAAATAAGTTCATATCAAATTCCATGAGCCATCTCTTTACAGAACTCCTGTGATATGATTTTGCTAATGTAGTATTATTTAGAGGATTTAAATGACTAATTTTTGATAGAAAGTGGATATAAGAAAGTTGATTATGTGCAAAACTTGTGAAATATTGATTTCTAGCTAGATTTACATATTTACTCTCATTTTTGCAAGAATAATAAAATAGCTACAGAGAGAACATAAAGTCTTTTTTAATATTCATTACATTTGCTTCCTTCCATAATTGATCAGATGAAAATACACTAGGTTTTTTAAAATTATTTTAAGTATATTCTTTTGTACTATTTCCACCATAGAAATATATTTTTTTGGTGAATTTTCCCAAGCAATTAGACCATAACTTATTATTCATTGAACAATGCTAAAATATATAATACAAATTTAGTTTATAGTTTATATAATTGCTGAAACTATAAGAATGGAATTTCTATTGGTAGATTTAATTAAAGATGAAAAAATAAAGAACTATTTTTTCATCTTTAATTAAATCTACCTTGAATAATTATACTCCTCTGTGAGTATAATTATTCAAGGAGACATTACCTGATATCGCACTGCCACATGAACTAGTGCTAACAAGATGGGGAACTTGGCTAGATGCTGCGATGTACTATGCGAACAATTTTGAAGGATATAATAAGGTTATATACGACTTTCCCGAGACGACAAGCAAATCAGTTAATGACTATCAGTCAGTTTATAAGAAACAAGAGCTTCAAAACAATTTAGTTGGATAAAATCCCGTTTAAATTTTGTGAGCTACACAATAAAATCTTTATAAACGCAGATTCAATTTAGAATAGAAAATACGAATTGGCCAAGAAATGAAAATAATATCGGAAGAAATATTGAAAATTGAAGGATTTTTAATAATAAATAAAATAAACTTGATTTTGAATGGCGACAATGTACCAATTTTCAAATGTATCCAGCTATAATTTAAAATGAAGAGAAACTTATCCACTTTCAAAAATTTATTGAGCGACAGAAGTACTAATTTTACAATTGAACACCTAGAACAACATTTGGTGATCAACTGTTTTTATGAATAGATTTTAGTTATTTTAAAATGTATACAAAAATAAAATTGAATTTTTAAATACTCTTACATATTATATATAGCATAAAGAAAGTATATTTATTTTAGTTTCAAGCAGAATTCCAATGTAAAATATGTTGATAAACATATGTAACACATTAAGAAAATATAGTTTTCTTTAATGCTTTTTTCCGGTTTTTATGTTTTTTGGTCTAAAAACTAAAAAAATAGTACTTGAAAATCTGTTTAATTTAAAAACTCTTTTGTTTCTTAATAATATTAGATATATTTTACGGTTTTCCCACAAAACAAATAAAATAATTTTTTATCTAGTAAAAACAAAATCTAATTTTCCATCAAATCGAAAATAATTGTTTTTCGTGGCCGTCTTTGTTTAAAAAATATTAATTATGTATAATAATAAGCCGGACACGAACGAAGAGAGGAATATAACACAATGCATGAAGGAAGCTGCGGCAGAGGCAGTAGGGAAAAGAGAAAAACAAAAAAGTAATAAACAGTGGTGAACCAAAGAAATCGAAACAAAAATACAAGACAAGAAAGATAAATATCTACCGTGGATCTCGACCAAAGAAAGCAGAGACAGAGAGCTTTACGCACAATCAAAAACAGAAGTAAGAAACCTAATCAACTACAACAAAAATCTGTAAAGGGACAATAAGTGCAGATAAATAAATACATACATTGGAGATAGTAAGAGCAGCGAGGCCTGGAAATTTGTAAAAACACTCAAAACCAACGAGACCGGACATGCTTTAATCCAAATTAACCCAACGCAAGATTGGGTGAAATTCTACAAAAATCTTCTTACAGAAGAAAGGACAGAATTCAAAAATATGTTTCCGGGGAGAGTAGGAGTAGACGGCGAACCGATAACAATAACGAACGAGAGAGTTATGAAAGCAGCCAAGCAGCTTAAAAACAACAAAGCACCGGGACCAGGAGGACTGCAGGCCGAGCTTGTAAAAAATGGGACGGAACAGCTGTATACCAAACTAGCCACACTGTTCACAAAATGGGTAAACGGAGAACCAATATCGGAAGAAGCTAAGGAGTCGCACATAACATTAATTTATAAGAAGGGATCGAAAAAAGATTGTTCCAATTACAGGGGCATATCCGTTACTAGCACCCTTAGCAGACTCTACGGCAGAATACTAAGGGACCTGATAGAAGAGGAGCAACCCCACATATCTGAAGAACAGTCAGGATTTCGGGCAGGAAGATCATGCAACGACAACCTATTTACACTGAAACAAATTATAGAAAAGAAAACTAACACCTACGAAGAACTACATCTGCTGTTTGTGGATCTAGCCAAGGCGTACGATAGCGTACCACACAACAAATTATGGGACGTTCTACACCAATCATCCATTAATACCACAATTATAAATGCAATAAAACACCTATACGAAAACTCAACTTGCAGGATAAAGATAGGCGGAAAATTGTCGGAAAGCTTTCATATCAGCAAGAGACTCCGCCAAGGATGCTGCCTATCTCCCACATTGTTCAACATTTACATTGAGCATGCAATGAAGCAATGGAAGAGGAAATGTAGAAATATGGGAATTTCCCTATCCGATGAAACGATGCTATACACGTTGCAATTTGCGGACGACCAGGTCGTAATAGCGCAGGATAAGCAGGACCTGGAATACATGAGCCTTAAACTCATAGAAGAATACAAAAGATAGGGAATGACCATGAACATAGGGAAGACCAAGTATATGTGCATTGGCGGGAAAGCAGAAGACCTAGACTTGGAGAACCACGGACATATTGCCCCGGTTAGCGAGTATAAATATCTGGGCGCATGGTTCCACGAATCAGGAACGGATACCATGGAAATAGGAAAACGAATAGCACAAGCAAAAAAAGCTAATAAACGCGTTAAATGGACTGCTGTGGACTAAAGATATCAACACAAAGAGAAAGCAACCTACTATACGGATGCGAAACGTGGAGAACAACTAAGGTATGGGAAAATAAACTTAGAGCAGTGGAGATGGATGTTATAAGGACATCACTACGGGTATCCAGATTGGATAAAATCAGGAACGATGCACTAAGGAAAACATAGATCTCAAAGAAGACATAATTGAGGAAATCCAAACTCGGCAATTAATATGGTATGGACATGTCCAGCGCATGCAGCCAACAAGAATACCAAACCTAGCCCTAGAATGGAGACCTCTAGGGAAAAACAGAAGAGGCAGGCCGAAGAGAAAATGGGAGCAAGGAATTTCAAGAGCTATGAGCGAGAGAAACCTGGAGACTGGACAATGGGAAGATAGGAGAGGATGGAGGGCGGGTATCGGACAACGTCGCAGAACGTTTTAAAACCGAGAATATATATATATAATAATAATTATTTAGTGTCTTTTAATAATTAATTTTTAACTTTATTATATTTCATAAATATTCATATTTGGGGCAAACAGATATCTTCCTTGTATTAGGATTCTGCGAAGGAAATTGTTTGAAAAGTGTTGGATGTTGTTTTTATTAATTTAACTTATTAATATTATTTAATTTTTATTCAATTGAGTAAGTTGATTTACTTATTAACGAGTACATAATGAGCATAATATTTCATATTTTATTTTTTTGTACAAAAATCGTACAAGATATCAAATATTATTAAGAGACAAAAAAGTTTTTAAATTGAACGATCTTTCAAGTGGTGTTTTTTTTTTAGTTTTTATTATATGCACCAATAAAAAAGTAATTTAGTTTTTAAGTGGTGGTACTAATGATTTGTATACGTCCTGTCAATCACTAATGGCCTGTATATATATATATATATATATACATGTCCACGTAAGTATGCAACATATGGGAAACTTTTTTATTATTAATTTTAACATTTATTAGTTTATTCAAGATATTTAGAATGTAATCAAAAAATATTTTTTTCTGTATGCCTACAATCTTAAAATATTTAAAACCATTGTATCAAGTAATGATTCTGTTCAGTTACACCTACATTAATAAGTAGTGTCACAAAAACGTGTAAAATACTAACAAGTTGAAATCGATAACACTCCGTAAAAGTAAAAGCTGTATTAGACGTACACACATGATTGATGCGTTAAATGTTGCGAAAGTCAAAGAAAAGGTTATAAAATATTTAGACGTGTTATTTGATGAAAATATTTCTTTTACTTGTAATAAAGCAAGAAGAATCCAGGGCATACATAATGTAAAGTGTGGTGATTTCAATTTATAGTTGATATAAACAAAATAGAATATATTCATTGAATGCTCGAACCACAAGCAACTTATCGGATCATATTTATACATAAAAAATAAATTACGAATGTACTCTCTTAGTAATAAAAGAATAATCACAAATATATGTACATTATTCTAGATAGTTAAGTGTTAATGACTGCTCAGATTGGATTTCCGCACATCTCAATCAACTAATTAACAATTAGTAACAATTCTCTATTTAGAATAATAGTTAACAATATCAATTTCTCCAGTAACGATAGATTGTTCAGAGTAGTGATAAATACTCGATATTACTTGTACAAGCTATTTTTTTTATCACTTCTTTCATTTAAATCGAACTTTCAACATCATTTCGCTTTTTCATAATCTGGAAAGAAAGATAAAATCATTTGTGGATTATGTTATTTAATGTAAATTGGGTGAATTAATTTTTCTTTTAGTTTTATTTTACTTTATTCTTGTATAAATTATTGTTTTTCCCGTAAATAAATTAAAGTATTATTAAATGACACGCCGATGGTGGCGCATTCGTAACTGACGTGCAGCAACGTTCGTTCGGGTCAGTAGTTGGATGGGTGACCGGTACCATTCACCATTGGGATACAATTAATTGTGGTTTAGAGTGACGGGGTGATCCTTTAAAGTAACAAGCTCATTTACACACACACACACATACACAAATAACACGGCGGAAGGACCACGTGGTCGATAGCCAAGCACTACTATTACCAATAATATTATATGTTAATGTAAAATATGCATCTGAATATAATTGAGGTTTAAAAATGCAAAATTATATATTCTTCCATGTAACTTAGAATAGAAATAACAACAGCATTTTTAGTTGTTTAAGAAATTATAAAAACCATGCTCGATTTTTTTAAATAATAATAAAATACAAACATTTGCGGCTTGCAGTTATCAAATAATTTATTCATAAATCAGTTTAATATACACATGAGTGATGCTTGATTAGGAAAAAAAGTTAATTTTATTTTTATTTATTCTAAACCGTATTTTAATACTTTAAATAAACTAATAGAAGCATTATATATTATAGCTTCTAGAGAAATTACAACTAAGGTAGCAAAAAGAATGAATTAAAAAGAATTCATATATAATTAACGATTTCATCTGTTTTAATTAGAAATATTAAACTAAATTTTGTTGCAGAACTTAATAACTTTCAAAGGACTAAAAATAGTTGTCCGATTTAAATAAAAAAACGCTAACTGGACGCAACTATTTTATTTTCTAAACTACCAAATTTATATATTGTAAAGTTGGGCTATATTCAGCTAAGAGTTTCAAAGTGCTGCGACTTTCTCACCTTTTCAGTTCCCAGTATGTGGTCTGAATGCAATTTACTTTAAATACTACGTATATATGGGGAAAGTAATTACAATAGTGCTCGTTTTAATTCTTTAATACTAGGAATACCATTTCGCCAGTTCTAGAAAAATATTGATTATGCCACTGCCATATTTAGAAAATCAATTGAGTGGCAGCCGGAAGAAAACATTTATATACAGGTTGTGCGTCGTAAAATGTTTAAATAGTGCTGTTTTAGTATTAGAGTGAGTATATTATGTTATGTTGGTGTAGAACATCCAAATATACCAATTCAGAGTTGAAAGAATCACTCATAAAATTTAATCAACTTAAACTGCAAATGCTATGTGTCTACTTAATAAAACAACTTATAAAATGTAAGTTTAAATATTGTAAAATCCATCGACGTATTATAGTTAGTAACAGATATTTCTAATGTAAGTGTACGCCAAAAATATTGGAATACATCGTACTACTTACAATACAATGGAAAAATTCTAACTAGAATTAATTAATTCCAGTTTATTTAGTGATATGCCTCACAAATACAAGAAAAACAAAAGATTTTTATTGAATGTATACTAAATGACATTAGAAGTGTTACACCGAAAAGGGATGTTTTTTTGAAATTCATTTTTGCAACAAAGTCATTTATAACTTACATTTGAGCCTTGTGCCTTTTATATTTACTGTGTCAAAAAATTCATTTTTCCTTTTTTAATGAAACTATTTATAAGAGCTGTTTAGTACTGATGTTTTTAGTTTTCGTGTTTCCGTTGACTGTGTTAAGCTTAAACAAAATGCCTGGAGTCCGAAGACGTCGAACTGTGAGCTTTCTTGGCTGGTGTTAATGTTTTGGCGTGGTCGCCACGTTTTCCGGTTTTAAATCGCATTGAACATGTATGGGATATCATGGGAAGAAGACTATTCTTTTTGCACCGTCCTTCACAGACTCTAGTACAGTTGATCCATGAAATTCAAGTTGATTGGAACGAGATGAAAGTGAATCATAAAAGGATTTTATTATTTGGAAGATTTAGGGAAAGGAATTTTTAAGTCCAGAAATTTGTTAAGGATTAAGCAGTAAACATAGTTATATCCTATATATCAGTATGGTGGAAAACTTTGTGGCAAGTTATTTAAGGCGTTCTTCAAGCGGGATTCCTTGATTTTTGTAATGTAGTGTATTGGAGTTGCTGTGTAAGGAATTATTTGGCTGCCTTAATTTGAGTAGAATGCGAAGGTCTGATTGTTCACTCACCTGCAAGTTTCCTAGAACAGAAGTACGGCGGTTTGGAAGAAAGATTGCAGCATAGTCCAACATGTTACTGCTGTACTTATAGATAAGCTTTGTTATTTGCAGGTTAGGTGTCTAAATGAAATGTCTATTTTAATTTTTAACTTAAGGATTTGGGATTAGGCTATAAGTGATGAGTCGCCAGCAAATAATAAACTATACTCAGTGGGATTAACCTAATTGGGATTTCAAATATATATGTTATTATACAAATTAAATATTGAAAAGTGAGTGCAGTATTAATCATGATAATTAATAATAAGAAAAATAATTTTTCTTTGTTGAGCATTTCTGCACTTATGATTTACATTTTAATGTAAATACTCCAGCTAACAGTTAAAACAACTACTCCCCGTACTAAAGCACCGCCAGGCATTGAATGATATAACTGTTAGCTGTCGTTACATGTCTGAAATAATATGTATCACAGCTCATCATAACATTAGCTGCACTGATGAGCTGTGATACAGCGAAACACGTGTCTGCAGATAGTCGTTGCATAACATTTTTTGAGAAGCGGATAAAAAATGATAACACCACAAAAAAAAATTGTTACATCGTGCTGAATATTATTTCAGACATGTAACGACAGCTAACAGTTATATCATTCAATGCCTGGCGGTGCTTTAATACGGGGAGTAGTTGTTTTAACTGTTAGCTGGAGTATTTACATTAAAATGTAAATCATAAGTGCAGAAATGCTCAACAAAGAAAAATTATTTTTCTTATTATTAATTATCATATATGTTATTGACGAATATTGTTATTGCTACAGATGAGTGGAGATAGAGGGAAACCTTTGTGATATCTTTGCTATGAATATACGAGAGATTGAATGACCTATTTTGATATTAATAATAATAATATTGTTTATTCATGTTATTACACTACGATTTACATTCTTCAGGTTTCTTAATTACACGCTAAGGAAGGTTTTAACATTAACACATTTTGTTATAAATAATATTAGCTAATGACTCATAGGGCATATATAAAATTTAGAAATATGATAATAATAATTCACCCTGCTGTTACCCTTAAGTAAAATTATAATAAAATTAAAGACCTAAACCTGAACATTTATTAAAATGCTTAATTTAATACTAAATTCTTTATACATTGTTTACATTTTCCTGATTTGGAGATTTTACTGACTGAGGTAATAAATTTAAAATAATTTGACCATAGTAATTTTCTCCGTTCATACATCGAGAGAGTCCTGATAGACATGGATAAATTAAGTCGCAACTTCTAGTTTGATGATCGTTCAATTGACAGTGAGTACCATATGAATTAACGTTTTTATAAATATACATAAGACATTCTACAACGAATAAACTTGGAAGTGTTAGAATATTTAAGGTTTTAAAGTGTTCCTTGCAGTCTTCCCTATAACCTATCCTGGCTAGAATACGGATCGCACGACGTTGCAAACTAAATATTCTTATTGCTATACTCAAGTGACTTCATATCAGTATGCAATACTTTAGATGCGAATGAAATAGAGCATTGTATGCAGAAACTAGTACAAGTGAGGGAAAATAATTACTTAAGTTTCTTAGTAAATAGGTAATTCGACTAAGCTTCGAACTAAGTTCTCTTTCATGCTCTGTCCGGACAAGCTTAGTGTAGATTCTAAGATCCAACAACTTGCATGTCCCTATTTCATCATTGCCATGATTTAAAATAAAGGTGAGATTTAGAGTTTTAGATACATTTAGAGAAAGTTTATTCGAAGTAAACCATTTACGCTTGTAATTGTTTATAGCTTCTCTTTGGTGCAGCGCGGTCTCATGATTATTGGATGTAGTGATGTATCGTACTGTGATCATTCACATGAATTAAGAATAGTAGTGGTCCTAAGATTGAACCTTTTGGGACCCCGCATGATATATGACAGAAATCAGATGACCGTATTTTGAAGGTAGGAATTTATTAAGCGACGAAGTCGAAGGACTTACTGAAGTAAAAAAGGATGTTGCTGCATACTGACCAGTTTCAAAGCTACTGATAATTTTAGACATAAAAGTCCGAACTCGGTCCTCCGTCAACCGTCCTCTTTGAAAACCGTATTGGTTGTCGTTTAAAATTTGACTTTTATCTAAAAACAATAACATTTGTTCAGAAAGCAGTACAGTACAGTAGGAAAGATGTTACTACCAATGCAGATATTTATTAGATTAGTAAGGGGGCCTAGTATGGCATCCTTGATCGATTTTATTAACCTACTAGTCATTCCGTACACACTTTGAGCATTTGAGTTTTTTAGAAATGCGATTGCATCGCGTACCTGCGCCTCACTCTAAAAGAAAAGTAGTTTGTGTTCCTAGTTGTTGTTATTAGTGGTAGTGGATCAATATCGGACTTTTCCATATCATAAAGAATTAATTGAGCGACTGAACTAAAAAAAATTGTTAAGACATTAGGTTCAATATTACAATTATCACTGTTGATGTTATTTGGACTGTTTTGATCTATTAATGACCACCTGGTTTTAGGTTTCTTAGCTATGGTCAATATAATTTGTATAAGCATGGAATTTTGCATCACGTAAAGCAGATTTATATTGTTGTTTATATTTCATAAAAACTGACCCAAGTGTTGGTGATTTCATATAAGCACCTTTCAATAAAAATAAAGTTTCACCCATTTTTACAACACAGAATTTAACCATACAACCTATTATTAAAGATTGTTGTTGTTTTTTAGGGAAAACTAATATATTGTGCTCTAATAGTTTGATAAATGATTGAAAGGCCATATTTGCATCTTGACGTGTATTAATTAAAAAATATGTTTTGTAATATATTAAACAATTGAATAGGTCTTATTATAGGTTGTATCGGTCGTTTACTTGAAACAGTGCTAATAAATTGTATAAGAATTCCTATATGATCTGAAAGACAAGCGTCTATTGGCAATGTACTTGTTTGCTATATTGGTATGTTAGTAAAAACGTTGTCCAGACAGCTACTAAGTCTAATGTTAAAATTAACCATCTGTCGAAGTCCATAAGAAGATATGATATCGGTTACATCAGCCACACGATAATCAACGGTAGGGAAATGAACGTTAAAATCATCACCCAGGATTATTTTTTTATTAATATTCACAGAGTTGATGGCATTTCCTAAAACATTTAAAAATGTGTTAAAATCACCAGTTGGGGATCGTAAATAGTAATTACAATAACATCTTGCAAATAAAGGCGAGATGCCGATATTTCACAGTGTTTTTCTACAGAAAACTTATTAATGTTTTTAATCTCACTAAATGAAGCCGAATAAACTGCATTATACTGCCATGCGCATGCAATTATGTTCTGTGGTAGTGAAAAATTTCGTAACTTGTGTTGACTGTGAAATCTCATATCACCCAAGTTTTTTAATCAAAATTAGTGGAGTTTTTGATGACTACAAA
The DNA here is from genome assembly GCA_963969525.1 of Ontholestes murinus. NCBI lineage: Eukaryota > Metazoa > Arthropoda > Insecta > Coleoptera > Staphylinidae > Ontholestes > Ontholestes murinus. The sequence goes on along the minus strand of OZ018397.1, from coordinate 26,046,690 downwards.
GGCAATATTCATTGCTGTACCCAACGATTAACAATAACCTCAAACTCAGCAAACATAATGAGATAATTATTGAATTAAGAGATAAAATTATGATTCTAAAAAATAGTATTAAATTATTAGAATGCCTAAAACCAAAATCGGACATTCATACGACACCTATCGAATTATTAAAACATCGTATCCAGAATAATTCATTCAATGAGGGTTCTACCGATATCGGAGTCGACGATGAGTCTTCATTTCAACGTCTGATTACGTGGCACGGAGAATAATATAAAAACGGATTTGAAATCTACGAATAATAAAAATAATGTAAATATACACCATACGTGTTAATTTGACGAGACTAGTTAAAAAAGTGCATAAACTGAATGGACACTATAAAACTAAAATAAATGGTGACGCTTCCACGCAATGGAAGAATCCACCCAAAAAGGAATACAAGCAAATACAGACGCAAATATTAACAATATTAAACTGATATCAATCCCAAGGAAGGCATTCGTTTTCGTATCCAGGATGGACTCACAAACAAAATAAGATGTGGCAAGTTTTCTTAAGAACGAGTTCCCTGAAGTACGCTGTGACATGGTTAAATCAAAACAACAACCTCAATATTTCACATCCTTTAACATCACTGTAGACTTGGAAAATTTTGACAAGGTACTGGACTTAAATGGCCACTTGGAGCACATATAAGCAGGTTTTTTCATACTGCTGTTGGCAACTCAACAATCATTCTGCTTTGTTATAGGTCGCCTGGAAACCTGAGTTTATTCTTAAATAAACTTGATGAAGTTTTTGGTGCTTTATATAAAACAAATAGAAATATTGTAGTATGCCGCGATTTTAATATTGATCCAGTTAAAGATTACAAACAACTAACTCATATATTTGATAGTTATTATTGTTTAAATCATGTACCCGACATGCGAAAACAAACTATTAGACTATACAGGGTTATTCACGCTATACGGCATGGGGGTCTATTAGGGCTACTTTTTAAAATTACTTTCATAATATACAGGGTGTCCCAAAAACCCTAAAAGTATCAAAGTTGTGTTTTTTTAAATGAAACACCCTGTATTTTATTGCATTTTTCAATCCTTTGATGAAAATAAGTGTGTGTTTTAATAAGGTTTTTATTACCTAAAACTTCAGGTTTTTGAAATAATTTGAATTTTGTAAAAATTTAACCTAATTTTCATGTTTCAAATACTTAAAAATTAATTAAGTTATGCATACAAAAGTTTCACTGAAATGTAACAATAGATCATATTTTATTTTCCAAGTATAATAAACTTGACATCTTATGCTGGGTGTGAAAAAATTGAAATTAAACAAATGAGAACTTTAAATGGCCATAACTTCAATTATTTAAATGAAACACCATATTTTTTAATTTGGCAGCAAATAAACTTTTTAATAACCTATCTTATGGTATTTATATCTTAAGTGTTAAGTCTTTTCGTTTTTACAGAAAACGCCAAAATATTGTTTATTGCACCGTTTTAGTACTTTTTAAGTAAAAAATTTTTTGTATCTAGTTTTCTATCGTATTTAAAAACGTCAGATAATTAATTTAGTCTGTTACTTTAGTTTAAAAAGCCTGTCTTTTGTTATAGTTGTGTTATTTTGCGTTTTTGTGTTAGATCGTTGGTAATCGTTATTGTTTCAACATCGTTGTTGTATTTCATAGTAAAAAATGAAAATTTACACAGATTTTCTTATACTGGGGTTTTTATAACTGACACTTCCAATTTCTTTAAACTAGTTTAATAGTCTGTCAAAAATGGCTGGCTTAGGGTGATTTCTTTCGGGAAACCTTTAAGTAAAAACACGACAAGCCAATAAACAATTTTGATGATATTCTTCAAGCATAAAAATAATGCCAATACCCCCTTATTTTGAGTAAATCTTCATTTTTTACCAAAAAATACAACAGCCATGTTCAAACAATAACGATTACTAACGATCTAACACAAAAATGCCAAATAAGACAACTATAACAAAAGACGGGCTTTTTAAACTAAAGTGACAGACTAAATTAATTATCTGACGTTTTTAAATACCATAGAAAACTAGATACATTAAAATGTTTACTTAAAAAGTACTAAAACGGTGCAATAAACAATATTTTGGCGTTTTCTGTAAAAACGAGAAGACTTAACACTTAAGATATAAATACCATTCAATAGGTAATTAAAATGTGCATTTGCTGATAAATTAATAAATATAGCGTTCCATTTAAATAAATGAAGTTATAGCCATATAAAGTTCTCATTTGTTTAATTCCAATTTTTTTACACCCGGCATAAGATGTAAAGTTTATTATACTTGGAAAATAAAATATGATCTATTGTTACATTTCAGTGTAAATTTGGTATGCATAACTTAATTATTTTTTAAGTATTTGAAACATGAAAATTAGGTTAAATTTTTACAAAATTATTTCAAAAACCTTAAGGTTTATTTAATAAAAACCTTATTAAAACACACACTTGTTTTTATCGAAGGATCCAAAAATGCAATAAAATACAGGGTGTTTCATTAAAAAAAACACAACTTTGATACTTTTAGGGTTTTCGGGACACCCTGTATATTATGAAAATAATTTTAAAAAGTAGCCCTAATAGACCCCCATATATCCCCAAAGTGAAACTTTTTGAAAGTTACGTATTTTGGCCACAATGTTCCGTGCCGTATAGCGTGAATAACCCTGTATATATTACTATTTTACGAACATCTATACAGGGTGAGTTTTTTTCTATGTTCTCTATGGGGATCTCGGAAACTATAAGAGATAGAGAAACGGTTAAATGGGGAAAGAAGTATAGATTTATGAGACGAATAAAATTCCACTTTCAAAGTTTTGAAAAATATCAAGGGTAACTAGATATTTTGAAAAAAGTAAAATGTGTCAATTTTTTAAATCAATATATCTCGGTTATTATAACAGATAGAAAAAACTGTAAATGACAAAGTTTTCGATAATTTTATGCAGATTAATAAAAAATAATCAGAAAATTTCTATCGCCATTATTTTCCGAGATATGACGCAAACTTACATTTTTTTAATGGAAACCCTGTAGAATCTAAGGTGATTGATAACATCATTTCAGATCATAGGACAGTACTGTTTAAATCAAATGTAATACATACGATAACTACTAAACAAATTAAATCTATATATATAGGGCCTTCTCAGAATTAAATAAATTGGCATTTTTATATTCATTACTAAATGAATCCTGGGTTGACGTTTACTCAAAAAATAATATTGATGATGCCTATGATGTTCTCTCTGAAATATTTTTATTCAACTTAAATAAACATTTTCAGGACTCTGAACTCTAATAAAACGGGGGTAAATGAGGACATAAAAAATCTAACATAGATTAAAAAAATTATTTCATCTGAAAGTTAGTTTTCCAGAATCAGGAGCGAAAAAATCATTTTGCTCTAGTAAAAAAAAAAAAATAGATGTATATATTATCGAAACAAAATAACCATCTCAAATAATAACATTAAAACTTTATGGGAAATAAATAATACCATATGTAATAAACACAAAACCCACAAAAATATTAAAATAATGGATGAACAAATCAAAATAACAGATCCACTAGAAATAGCTAATACATATAATATACTATTTAAAAACATACGAATTACAATTACCAGCAATATCACACCATGTAAAAATGTCATTTATTTAGAAACTGTCAATCCGAACACCATGTTTTTTATCTCTGACATCGGAGTCCGAAATATTTGATATGATTCAAAACAAATTAAAAAACAATAAATCATCAGGTCCGGATAAAGTTCCCATATTTATTATAAAATATGTTACATTATCTATGTATAGCTACCCCAATCTCATACTTGATACATTTATCATTCACAACAGGCTCTTTTCCAAATGCATTGAAATTAAGTTCAATAGTGCCAATTTTAAAAAAATGCCTGTTTGTTAGACAACTATAGACCGGTAGCTTTAGCACCAAGTTTTAGTAAAATCTTTGAATATAGTTTTCTAGACAGACTGGAATAGTTTTTCCTAAAATATAATCTTCTTTCGTTGATTACATTTAAAAGGGGGAATATCCTGTTGCGGTATTATGCGATCTGAGATGTGCTTTTGATTGCGTTGATTATGGCCTGCTCTTAAATAAGTTAGAGAAGTATGGAATAAGAGGTTCAGCTATTCAATGGCTTACTAGCTTTTTAACAAGCCGGTAACAGTTTGAAAAAATAAAGCACCAAGACCCTAATAACCGTATTAGATATATTAATGACTTGGAATCCTACTTCCCGAATGATGGAAATACAATTCTTTATGCAAATGACAGTTGTCTGATCGTTTCGGGTGAGGATTCCACGCTTCTTGAAAAAAAGTGCAATCAAAAACTAAAACTTACAATGGAATGGTTTAATATATACTTACCATACAACAAATGATTGTCATTTACTATTAAGTGTATTCAGGTATGCAATAGCGTTCTGGGGATATTCCAAAATGGTCCCAGATTTGTTTATTTCCCAGAAAAAATATAAGAACAATATTAGGAGTGTCCCGAACTACCTCATGTAGAGAAATATTCAAGAATTATGGATTTTATATTCATTAGAATAAAGAGGGGTGGGTAAAAAATGGGCACCTACACACCTATAATACATGAGTTGGAGATTAATTCAGATTACCAAACAATAAATCTGTAAAAGCAGAAAACTCCAATGTGTATGTGAATTAAATTATATAATGTACAAGGTGGCGCAAAAGTAATGTCATACTTTGAATTGGCCGCATTTTTTGCAGATGGCGCCACATGTCAGTATGCTTTGACATTTATGATGTAGATATATAGGATTTATTGTTACTGCTTATTTGATAAATTTTAAGTCTGTTGCTTTAAAGCTGTTCATATATCAAAAAGAGTCTTGATCGACATGAACTACGAACTTTTGATTCATCTATCACTTGGTGAGACATATTGTAGCGATTGGGTAAATATGTTATTAATTTCACTTGGTTTTATTTGTTTTACAATTTTTGTGAAACAAATAAAACCATGGATAAATTAAATCTAATTAAATTAAATTCTAATTTGATCATGCAATTGATTCATATGGTACTCACTATATGAATCAACCTTTTTATAAACATGCATAAGACATTCTACAACGAATACATTTAGCAGTTTTAGAATATTTAGGATTTTAAAGTGTCCCTTGCAGTCTTCCCTATAACCTATCCTGGATACAATAAGGATCGCATGACGTTGCAAACTAAATATTATTATTGCTATACTCAAGTGACCCCATATCAGTATGCAATACTTTAGATGCGAATGAAATAGAGCATTATACGCAGAAACTAGTACAAGTGAGGGCAAATAATTACTTAAGTTTCTTAGTAAATAGGTAATTCGACTAAGCTTCGAACTAAGTTCTCTTTCATGCTCTGTCCGGACAAGCTTAATGTAGATTCTAAGACCCAACAACTTGCATGTCCCTATTTCATGATTTAAAATAAAGGTAAGATTTAGAGTTTTAGATACATTTAGAGAAAGTTTATTCGAAGTAAACCATTTACGCACGTAATTGTTTATAGCTTCTCTTTGGTGCAGCGCGGCCTCATGATTATTGGATGTAGTGATGTATCGTACCGTGATTTATATAAGCAGGTAGATCATTCACATGAATTAAGAATAGTAGTGGCCCTAAGATTGAACCTTGTGGGACCCCGCATGATATATGACAGAAATCAGATGACCGTATTTTGAAGGTAGGAATTTATTAAACGACAACTTTCCGGACTGCTATTATAAAAATATAATTTTCGAAGTCGAAGGGCTTACTGAAGTAAGAAAGGATGTTGCTGCATACTGACCAGCTTCAAAGCTACTGACAATTTTATATATAAAAGCCCGAACTGCATCTTTCGTCGATCGTCCTCTTCAAAAACCGTTGTCGTTTAAAATTTGACTTTTATTTAAAAACAATAACATTTGTTCAGAAAGCAGAACTTAACTTCAAAAACTTTTAAAATAATTAGCAAAAAGGAAATTGGGAGGTAGTTATTTACGTCTTCAGTTGAGCCCTTTTTATATATCGGTACAACGATCGCTATATTAAAACAAGTAGGTAATATGTTACTACTAATGCAGATATTTATTAGCTTAGTAAGGGGGCCTATTATGGTATCCTTAATTGATTTTATTAACCTACTAGTCATTCCGTGCACGCCTTGAGCATTTGAGTTTTTTAGAGATCCGATTGCATCGCGTACTTGCGCCTCACCAACTTCTCTAAAAGAAAAGTAGTTTGTCTTACTGGTTGTTGTCATTAGTGGTATTGGATCAATATCGGACCTTTCCATATCAAAAAGAATGAATTGAGCGACTGAACTAAAAAAACTCGTTAAGACATTAGGTTCAATATTACAATGATCACTGTTGATGTTATTTGGTCTGTTTTGATCTATGAATGACCACATGGTTTTAGGTTTCTTAGCTGATGGTCAATATAATTTGTATAAGCATGGCATTTTGCACATTTGTAGTGTTGTTTATATTTCATAAAAACTGACCTAAGTGTTGGTGATTTCATATAAGCACCTTTCAATAAAAATAAGGTTTCACGCATTTGTACAAAACAGAATTGAACCATAAAACTTATTATCAAAGATTTTGCTTTAAGGGAAAACTAATATATTGTGCTCTAATAGTTTGATAAATGATTGAAAGGCCATATTTGCATTTTAACGTATATTAATTAAAAAATATGTTTTGTAATATATTAAACAATTGAATTTTACCTTTTTCCGTAATAGGTCTTATTATACGTTGTATCGGTCGTTTACTTGAAACAGTGCTAATAAATTGTATAAGAATTCCGATATGATCTGAAAGACAAGCGTCTATTGGCAATGTACTTGTTTGTTCTATTGGCTACCAAGTCTAATGTTAAAATTAACCAGCTGTCGAAGTCCATAAGAAGATATGATATCGGTTACATCAGCTACACGATAATCAACGGTAGGGAAGTGAACGTTAAAATCACCACCCAGGATTATTTTTTTATTAATATTCACAGAGTTGATGGCATTTCCTAAAACATTTAAAAATGTGTTAAAATCACCAGTTAGGGATCGTAAATAGTAATTACAATAACATCTTGCAAATAAAGGCGAGATGCCGATATTTCACAGTGTTTTTCTACAGATAACTTATTAATGTTTTTAATCTCACTAAATGAAGCCGAATAAACTGCATTATACCGCCGTGCGCATACTGGGATCTTGTGAATTGCGAGGCGGCTGCATATTGTTTTATATAGAAACTTGGAATTTCATTAGTATGAAGCCAATGTTCGCATATACATATAATATTAAATTGATATTTAAAATCAGCCAGAAATGCCTCCAATTCATTTATTTTATTTCGAATACATTGGATATTAATAAATAATAAGTGTGTATAGTTACGTTCCTTATGTATTGCATTATTTTCTATCTGGGCTGTAGAGGTTCCGATTGATTGGTAAAATTTTGTCCATTTAATGGATTCCTTGAAAAATTATATCTTCTCACTTTTATTCTCTCGGGCCACGTATCTGCTGACATTAATAATCCCAGATTATAGTTATCTGCCAATAATTTAAAAGATTTATTGCATCCTTCTGTTTTGAGTTTGCTTATTTCCTTGACAGCGACTGTGGGTCATTTTTCCTTCAAATATTTAGTTATGATTTCCGTGCTTACTGTTTTCATACAATTTCCTATATATATTCACGCATATTTGGGAGGAGCCATATTTATTTCGCTATTTGAGACAATAATTGTTTTCGGAGTTCTATGCTTCTTCTTTTTGGATTCAATCATCACCCATTTTTGTTTTTCTTTATTAGATGTCGATTCCGCATTGTTTTGTATGGCAGGATTTTCTACCTACGTAGTTTCGGTTGCTGCAGCCTTAATGTTATTGTCGAACTTAATTGCTTCCATACTATTCACCGATTTTGCACGACGTTTATTGACTGGTACAATTTTTAGTTGTTTCAAAGTTTCACTACGGTTGGTATTACTATTGCAGCCAACTTCCGATCTATACTATTTTCTCCCGTAAAATCGTGTTATTAAGCCTCAGTTCGCTTACCAATTGCTTGAGGTTTATGTAGGTCGCCAATTCAAAAGTAAAGTCTTCGTAAACGCCATGCCCACAGCACAATTTCACTTTACGTACGCACTTAGCATGATAAAATGCTTCACATAACGTACGTTGTGTTTCAGACTTTGCTACCAGTCCACAATGACAAAGCTTTTTATCAGTTTCTGACTTTTCACCATTAATTTAGCACTCTCAGATTCACGACCGTCGCACATGGTCGCCATCTTAATATGCTATATATTAAAAGAACTATTTAAAAACGTATCAATTAGGAATAGGAGGTGACAGCAAGGCAGACGAGCTGGCGCGGGCTGGATCGCCTCTCAGTGATACCACGGACGGGCCCCCGATCACGCCAACACCGAAATGCCACACTGACATCCTCAAGCAGAACACTCTCAAGACGCTAAAACAACGTTGGGACAACACCTCAGACTGCAGACAGGTCAAGAAAGCAATGCGCTCACCTAATCTGAAAACAGCTGAATACTATCTGCGACTGTCCCGGGGGAATCTGCGTCTTATCACAGGTATCCTTATGGGTCACTGTCAGCTAAGGAAATACTTGTTTTTCTATGGGGCTGGTGGAAACCCCCATATGTAGAGCATGTGAAGAAGAGGACGAGACAGTGGAACATGTATTAACCACCTGCCCAGCTCTCGCCCACCTTAGAGAGTCTATGCTAGGGCCGAACATGGTCAACATTAGGGATACCCCTCCAAGCGTTGTGCTGTCCTTTGCTCGTCACCTTGGATGGCTAAATGAGAATAAACAGGGACACAACGGGCCTAGTGAGGCCTAGGTGCTCTGGTCAATGATTTTATCACCCTTGGCAAACTCGTTCCAGATCCAGAATAGGAGGTGTGGTGGAATAGACAAGGAGGTATATTTAAAAAGAAAATCTTTGTGCCATACTGAATCGATGTTAGCGACATCAGCGTTATTTGCAGGTACACCAATAAGCGGCCGACAATTAGTACAAATAATACTCTTTATTACGGCAATCGCCTTTTTTACAATTAATACAAACATATTATACGTACAAAATAATATTAGTTAAATAAATACAATAAAATTAAATAATTTGTTAACCTTATATTACAAATCCGAAAATACATTATATCCTGGTTATGCGCTAACATGAACATTACTGTTACGAAAACGAAATTAAAATTTAAGAGTAACTGAAACGAAAAGAAAGAATTAACGAATACGAGAGATACTTGAATTCTTGCAAGAAGCTAAGGAATTATTAAAAATGTAGAAATCACGAGATATATTGAGTGTATTTACATTTCTCATAATTATTTCGATTGGAGAATTGTAACCATAATTGGTGCGATGAAATTTTGGTCGAAATAATGATCCATTACGAATGGATATATATATATATATTAGGAGAGATAATATGACCATTAACTAGTTTGTGGAGAAAACAAATTCCTGCAATTTTATGACGGCGCTGAATTGATTGTAGGTTTATATTAGTGTTAAATCTATAAAATAAAAAAAGGAACAAATTTATTTTGAATTTTCTCCAATTTTGATATATGTACGTCATTAAATTATTTAACCAAATTAATGAAACGTACTCTAGGTGAAAACGAACAAAAGAGTTATGTAAAAGCATTAATGTCTTGATATTAAAATGTTTACTATTTCTTATAATAAAACCTAAAGAACGCATAGCCCTGTTACAAACGGAGGCTAACTGCTCCGCAAAACTTAATGGTGCATCAAACCATATCCCTAAATCTTTAATGGAATTAACTCTTTCCAGTGGAATATTTTTAATCAAATATTGCTATTCGACACATTTTTTTTGCTTATTGAAAGAAATAGCTTTAAATTTTTTTTTAAATATTTAGATCCAAATAATTTAAATCGCACCAATTATGTAAGTTATTAAGATCATTCTGAAGTTTTTGACAGTCTTGAATAGAATTAACTTCAATTAAAATTTCCATGTCATCTGCACCAGATGTTACCTCTATTTTGTCAGATGTGAAATTACCGATTCTAACACTTTGTTGTCTGGAAGTTAAGTATGAACGGAACCAATTCAAAACACTATCATTAAACTTTAACGAAAGCCTTGGAAAAGTCTGCGTAAATCACATCAAGTTGGAACTTTTTTCCAAGGCTGATAGAATGGATGATTGGAATTCCAATAGATTTGTGATCGTAAATTTCCCTTGATAAAATCCATGTTGTGTTTCCACGATTATTTCCTTAGCCTGACATATCAATTGCTTGAAAATCATCTTGTCAAATATTTTTGGAATAAATGACTGGATTGCGACTCCTCTGTAGTTGGAAATAATATCTCTTCTACCAGATTTAGGAATGGGTACTAGAAAACTCCTCAAATATGAGGAAACTTTTCTTCATCCAGAAAGCAAGAAAATAAAATGTGTAAGGGTTTCGTTAACGTACACACACATTTCGAAAGAAATATTGCTGGGACGCCATCAGGACCACAGGTTGCACTATTGTCTTGAGATTCTAACTCTTCAAACACCTCTTGTAATGAAATGGAAAATTTAGAATTATTTATTTTATTTTTAAAAACGACTTGTCATTCATAGGTTTCTGAAAATTAGGTAGCAAATCCTGCTGAGATATTTTCATCAGAATCGAGGATCTTATTTACCAATAACATTCTGTTTGGAATTCCATTTAATTTTTTTAGTTTAGAAATATGTTTCCAAAAATTCTGTTATTTTAGGCATATGTCGTTTTCGATTTTTAATGTATAATTTGTGAAGTTCAGATCTTAATTTTTTACATTGATCACGTAAATATTTGAATTTATTATAATCTTATGCTAAACATGTTTTCTTATAATTCATATGTGCTAATTTCTTCTTTTTGATTATTCGAATTAAGTCTCTGTTGAACCAAACAGACTACTCACTAACTATGAATTGTTTTTTCATTAAGAATATAGAAGTATAGAATACGACAACCTTTTCATTAATGTTCTTGTCAAGAAATATATTATCCCACTGAATTGATGCCAGGAAATTATTAATAGCTTCATAATTAGCGTTAAGATAGTCATGAATAACTTGCTGTTTGTTTAAAGTAGCCAATATATCAGTAATTTGCAAATTATTGTCGGTTGGATTGTGATAAATTTAGAGTTTGCTTAAGGTTTCCTCTGATAAGCAGACATCGAACTCTATGAAATCCGTAAATACGAGATCTAAAAATATACTGTTCGAATTAGGTACAGTATTAATTTGATGTAAATTCATAAGATTTTAAGTATTAATTAATTGTTCACTACTCTCATTTAGATGATCTTCGTGAATGCAAACATTGTTAACATAACGGATATTTGTTCAATGCTATTTTCTTCAATATAAATTTTATGCGAACTGATATTATTTTTTTACACATATGAGAACTCCACCCATGTTTGTGACTTGTAGGTGAACGGTCAAGTCGATAAATATTGAAGTAATTAAATCCCAATTCATTGTCATTTATACTATCGTCTAACCAAGTTTCAACAAATATTATAATATCATACGAGCAACAGTTTATATTATTCATAATATCGCTAAGCATTTGTTAACATGTCAGCCGTTTATCGGTGGGTCAGAAAACAAGCAACGGGGATGACCCGATCGCGCGATTAGCCAAGGGACAGAAAAGGTTTAGATTTGAAGTAGTGATGTAGTTTTTAATAAAATACAGATAAGATTTAGATTTAAAGTAGAGTATAGCGTACCGAAAGTAGTTTTTGGAAAAAAGATAAAGTATACAGAATTGTGAGTAGTGTAAGTGGAGTTGATTGGATAAAGTAAAAGGCAATCAGAGTTAAGTTAGATATCGGAAGGTTTAAACATTGGATAAATAAAAGAAATGATTAAATTATAAAGAATATATTTTTATATATTATAGGTAAGATTCCACTACCCCCAATCACGTGCTTGATAAGCCAAGGCGTGACAATAACGAGAAAGGCTATGGCAGTTTTGTGACCTTTGAAGTTTGATCGTTGGAAGTGATTATGGTTAAGGGAATATGCGTGAATCTGTTGTGTAAGAAGCCGAACTGATACGGAGGAATAGTGTGAGAAATGTGATCCAGAAGCTTATTTTTTTATAATTGTACCTAAATCAGCGCGGTTGGTCTGTAGCCACTAACCTTTAAAGGGTCGGCGTCGTGTTTGATTATGAAAGAAATTATGTTCTGCTTCCACTCCTGGGGAATCATTTGATTTTTGTAAACGAAATTTAGGATTGGGTAAAATTTTTTTGGTAAAAATATAATTGAATGTTCGTTAAAGAGTTTGTAAATGAATATGGAGAGAAACATTATGAGCAAGAAATGAATTTACACTGATTTAATGTTTTATGTCCTCGTTCGGAATAGAGGTGAGAGGTTTTGAATGAGGAATTAGCGGAAGATAGGTGTCATCGTATAATAATAATCTGCGAATAAATTGGATAAATTGTCGTTAGTTGGATCTTGCAATTTATGATGTAAATATTCAATATTCAAATGTTACTTTAAATACCTATTTTAGTTAGAACATTAATTTTCTTGATTATTCATTTATAGAAAGTAAATTAAAAATGAAGAAAACTTTACATTTTTCCTCTAAAGTAATTAGTGAGTAAACGTTAAAAGTTTCATATCAAAATTTTTCATAGTACCTAAATTAAATCTAGACACTAGATTAATATACAATGTGATTAAATAGAAGTCTCGTAATATTAGTTTCAATAGAAGCGATGCACACTTTCAATTCAAAATAAACCACGCATTTTTGAATAATACAACCCAGTATATTCTTTACCTCACTGTTTTATTTCAACATGTATGATTTAGATTAATACGTTACTCATCAATTTACTTTTATTATCATATTACAAAATATATGTCAAAAAAATTTAAATATCTATACTAGTCATAATAAGAAATAATTACATTAAAACATGTTTACGCTATTTATGGGATATAAATACTGCGGGATAAATTAAATAAAAATTATAACATTAACTTATGAAAATTGTTTTAAGAAATATGGATTGTTTCACATAATCAAACTTTTTTTTTTAATGAGACATTTCGTTAATATTTTTTATATATGTTCTAAAAAGAACAATTGAGGATTTAGATTTTAATGTTAAAATTATAAATATTTTTTATGTATTTATGTATTTTGTGTATAAGCACTTTTTTAGTTATTTTAATGAACATGATTATGACAATTATAATACACTAGGGTTTAAATGTTAAAATTAAAGTTAGTTTTTAAAGCTAATTGTTTTTATAGTTCTAATGGAAATTTTAAATTAATTCAGCAATAAAAAAAAGGGCAATTATAAAGAGTTTACGACGATGGCGTTTAAGAAAAAGGCGAAAGTTTATAAAGTAAAGAGAGCCTATTCAAAAACACAAGCAAGCAACACATTTATCGCCCCAAACGAGGAAACGATGTCGAAAGATTGGCAGTATTTTCAGTCTGAAAGAGACGAACGAAAAACCCTTTTCACATTAATCACAATAAGGCCTGACCCAATTATTTCACCCCCTTCCAAGGAAAGCGTTTCCACTGCCCACCCTTTTACGGACACGTGGACCAAAACCCCCACAATAACTTATGCTCTGATCGTCCTAAATATGCTAATCTCTGGATGGCGGATTATTATCAAATAATAATAATAAGCAGTCTGATATAAAACCCCGCGCATGTGCTTACCGCGAGGGGAGGATCAGCTTGAATAAAGCACACTGGTATACAAGTGCACCGTCAGTTCATTCTGCACTACCCTAGTGTGTGAAAGTGTTTTTTGGAGACTTAAATTTCGTTCAAACACTGCAATTAACAACGTCAACATCTCAAGGTATGTTAAATTATTTATTGTTACTACAACGCGCAACCACCGGATCGATTACTGGATGGACTAATTAATCGAAAGCGTAAGGGGTGTAATTAATTATTTGTAATTAGTTGTGATGAATTTCATGTTGTTTTAGCCTAGATGGATTGGGCAATTTGACTGCGTGAGAAATGTATCGATTAGGGGTATGTGTATGAAACACGTTTCTGCTTGGTTGCTCCTTGATGTTTTATTTTACTGAAAATTAGGTCGAATTGTATACTTCGCTTTACTATGAGCTTTCTTACAATTATCTCCTTTATGTACAAAAATAATAATAATAGATATATATTTTGTAATTTATATGATATATAGTTTTATATTATTTCCTACATGTATTAAATAGATAATAATCTGATATACTGATTAATGAGGCAATTAGTTAAAATTCAATACTAAATTTAATAAAGTAAAGTTAAGTATGTTGTTTTCTAATAATATTCAACCTTACTGTAATTGTTTCAGTAACATAGCTTTAATGCGAAGAAGCCACAGTGTTGAGGAAAACTTGCAGTGAAGTTGATTATAATAAAAATATATTCAATTTTTAAAATAATGACAACAATTTATATAATACATTTACATTGGTAAAATACTTAATAAGATATAAAATATTAATATAAAAAAATCAATTTTCATAAGAAGCAAATATAATTCTTAAAGTTACTGTAGTCATGTTTTACGTCAGGTAATATAAATTAAAAACAAGCATCGACACGTGTAAAAAACCATTAAAATTAATTTTTTAAATGTAAAATATTTACGGTATATTTTATATTAAACATATTAATTAATTCACAAGTGAAATTGAATTTACTGAATGAATATTGAGCTACCAAAATGCTTCATTTTATATTCATTGATTGAAATATGTATATTCGACAAATACGGTGGATTATTATTTAATATTAAATTGATTAAATTTTATATTTCACCGAATAATGCAATGAATTTTATTTACGTGGTGACTGTTTATGTTTTTATTATTATTGTTAATTTGTGTTCCGATATCAAACACCTCAAGACAATTTAATAACTATTAAAAGCTAAAAAATATTTAATCATTTTAAGAACTGTCCGCAGAGATATTGACAAGTGTCGTCCTAGAAAAAGCTATTAAAAGGTGTTAATAATGTACTATAAAATTAAAATCTCTGGTCTGTAAAAGTAGGACAAAGTAATTAAACATTTAATATTCGTTATAAATTAATTTTTTAATGTTGTATTGTATTGATAACCGATTATCCGGACCTAACTAAAGTTGAATAATGTTCTCGCATAATAAAGGTTCTTTCCTATGAGATGAAATACTGTAGTTTGTCTTTTATTATATATATACTAAGCAAATCATTCAGGTGATAATAAAACTGACTTCTTTGCGAAGCTAGTATGAATTATAATATTATTAAAATTAAAACTAGCGACAACAGCCACTTGAAAATAACTGGGAAAATATGATGAAGATAATCCCATATCTATCATTATTTAAATGAAATAAACTATTACTTTCCTAAAGCTGGATTAAAATTAGTTGAACATTTATTAGATTCAACCCCTTCGTGGCAAATATATCTTAACTAAAAATCAATATTCTTGAAACTTTCCACAGTTGTGGAAGTTTAATATTTAAAAACTAATCGTTTCTGGCCTTAATAAAGTAAAAACTTCTTTGTTAAACCATGGAACTGTTGTACTCATGTATCCATTAACACTTAATTTTGAACGATTTTGAATTTGTAAACTTTCATTGCAACGGATAGATGATATTGTATTCTGGTTTCCGTTTGTATCACTCTTGCTACGGATACAATTTGTAATTTGTAATTTTTGGTAACTTAACTAAATTGGTTTCGTAGTATGTTACGTGTTTTACGTGTTGTTATGGTTTTAATAATATAAAACTTGTATTTTCTAAATTTCTTCATTTATTTCCAGTTCTTTTAAAAATATGACGACAGAGAACGAGAATAAAAAAAGAAATACGAGCAAGAAAATAGAAGTTTTAATAATGAGTGGGAGGAGAGTTTCTTTTTTATTGACAATAATGGAAAAGCATTATGTGTTATTTGTAATTCTACGGTCAAAAATTATAAAGCTAGCAATTTACGTCGACATTTTGGTTTCGTAGTAAGTTACGTATTTCACGTGTTGTTATTGTTATTGTTATTGTTTTAATAACACAAAACTTGCATTTTCTAAATTTCTTTATTTATTTCCAGTTCTTTTAAAAATATGACGACAGAGAACGAAAATAAAAAAAGGAAATACGAGCAAGAAAATAGAAGTTTTAATAATGAGTGGGAGGAGAATTTCTTTTTTTATTGACAAAACGGAAAAGCATTATGTGTTATTTGTAATTCTACAGTCAAAAATTATAAAGCTAGCAATTTACGTCGACATTATGAAACCAATCATCCTCAGTTTTCTAATCAGTATTCACCAAATTCCAAATTAAGATCAGATAAACTTGCTTCTTTAAAATCTAATTTAAATAAACAACAGTCAATTTTGATGACATTTAGCAATCAAGCTAATAATGTGGCTGAAGTCAGTTTTGTTATTGCCTGAAATATTGCTGGTGCAAAACGCCCGTATGGAGGAGAGCGTTTATTAAAAAAAACTGAAGATGTACCAAACAATGCAGCATTGCACAAAGTTGTTACGCAAATTCCCATCTTGAGACACACAACCGAACGATGCATAACTGCAATTAATACATATCTTGAATATAATTTAAAAAATTATTTGAAGAACTATATTGCATTCAGCTTAGCCCTTGACGAATTGACAGATATCACAGATCTTCCGCAATTGGCAGTTTTCATACGTTTTGTTTCACCTGACTTCGTTGTTAAAGAAGAATGATTAGATTTAGATTAGCACATCAAGAGTCAACCCGCGGTGTCGATAATAAAAATGCATTAGATTCCATAATGAAAACTTTTGATGTGCCTCTTAATAAACTTGTAAGCATTGTAACTAATGGAGTTCCGGCAATGCTGGGTAAAAAAAATCAGTCTTATTGGGCATTTAAGATGATTCTCAAATTCCACAATTCATACCGATTCACTGCATAATTCACCAAGAACATCAAGTTACAAAATATTTAAAATATCCTGATGTTATAAAAACAGTGTTACACATTGTAAATTACATTCACATCAATGCAAAAAATCATCAACAATTGAAAAATTTCCTTGAAGAATTAAAGGACGAAGAACTTCGAAATGACACTAATTTCTTTACATTGTTAGATGGTTATCTAGCTACAACATATTAAATCGTTTTGTAGATTTGTTTGATCGGATAACTGCATTTCTAAAAGAAAATGATATAACCTATTCAGAATTAGACGATGACGAGTGGTTACAAGACTTAATGTTTTTGACTGATGTCATGGAACATTTGCAAAACACCGAATTTGCAATTGCAGGGAAGAGATAAAATAATATCTTGTCATTTTCCTTGAATTAAAAAAATGTGTTCCTAAATTAAACAAGAAAAACTCAACGAGTATACAAAAAAGCTAGAATTGACGGAATTAGAATTAATAGAGATGCAAGAAGATCATGTTCTACAATTAATATTTAAGTCGACGTCGATTACTGAATTTTGGAAATTTGTACCAGAATCGAAGTATCTTGAATTAAAAAAGGTTGCTTGTCGAATTATTTCAATATTCGGAACAACGTACTTATGTGAATCATTTTATTCGACTTCAAAATTCGTGAAATCTAAACACCGATTAGTATTAACTAACCAGCATGTCAAATAATTACTGAGAAGTGCTCTCACCAATTATTTACCAAATTTTAAAGAATTATCAAGAAAAGTAAAATAAATGTCTTTAATTTTTAATATTTAAATTCAATACACATAATTTGTACTTTTATTTATATGTTGCTCACCGCCTAAAGTTTTTAAATATTTACATATAATATGGCGTTCGAAATTGTGTGATTTTTATACATTGTCGAGAAAATAAATTTATTATAAAAAAGTAATTTAATATTATAAGACGAAATTGGTGTACTTCTCTTAGGAAATGTAATTAAAAAAATAAAAGAAATATATATATATATATTGATATATCCTATTACCCACCGCATTTGAATATTTATGAATATTATTTGTAATATTTTGAAAACAGTTAACTAATACAATACTTATAAAATAAATATTTACGTATTTGTTTATAATAGAAAAAAATCCTCGAAATCTCTCTGATTAGTATGAAGTAAATAAATGTCCAAAGTTTTGTCAGAATAAGTGAGACAGAATTCAAGGAAGAAATATTTATAGGCCCTCAAATAAGACATATAATGCAAGATGCAATATTCATTGAGAAACTCAATTTAAAGAAAACAGCGGCATGTATATACTTGAAAGAAATGGTGCAAAACTTTTTGGTGAATTTTAAATATGCAAACTATATAACCATCCACCTAATTTGGGTGACATTCGCGACGAGTACAGAGAGAGATTTCATCAAGATATTTCTAGGTTGGAAAGGCGATGTCAAAAACGATGGAATCCTAGTATTATAGAAGATTACCATTGGTCTTCTAAGACAAGTTATAAGCGTAAACGATAAAAAATGTAAAATATTGTAATAAAATGTATTATGTCGACTTTTCGTTAAATCGTTTTTCTGAAAAAATGGAGGGTGATACAGAAAAAGTAATAACGTGTTTGAAATCAACAAATATCAATTTATAGAAATAAGAATAAGAGTAAGAAATTTATTGGCCTTTTTCATTGTAATACATCATTTGACTGAATGATACAAAAGTAATTTGCGTGTTACAAATAGTACAACTAACAAAGCAACACTAATTTGAATGAAATTATTTCTATTAAATAAACTAATAATTTATTATTATTTAAATTACTTTTGTATCATTCAATGTCTGTCAAGGTATTAGCAAGAGAAATAGTTGTTTCAACAAGTAATTTGTTTTGTAGTCTTAGTAAGACTCATTGTAGTAGATTCACGAAATGATTTCGGATTTTAAATTATTAATTAATTTTCTACAACGAACTAAATAATTTTAATATATTTTGGTATATTGATATTAAAATATTAATAGATATGTCTTGAATAGTGTTACAATGCGAAATCATTAATTGATGAAACCATGCCTTTGTAATATTCACTTCGAAGAAGTTTTCAGGCATCTCTTATATAAATCAAAAAAGATACAATAAAGTGCAATTAATATTTAAATGATCTAAAACCCTATATTCGAAACACAGAAAAGATCAAGATACGTATTAAATCATAATTTTCATAATATTAGCAAACGTTTGTACCAAAACAAATTTCTTTTACCACCCAAGTTGTATACTTTCTTTTCTGTCGATATGGTACTGGTAGTGGGGAGACCAAATTATATATCAACAATCAGTAATTAATCTAAGGTGGGGTATAATATAATACATGTACGAACACCCCTAAATCTCTAATAGTATCAACTCATTTAGATTATGGCCAACTAAAGAATATGTAAAAGGCAATTACCCTTTTAACTTGATTAGGACTATGAGAACCAAACAGGGACTTCGTACGCTTAGAAACATACATATATAGCATCATTTTAAATTTTATAATAAAAGGCCTAAATTTGACTTGAGGGAGATACACCCAAATGTATCAACCCAATTAATACTATTATTATAATTATAGATATATGAAATATCGTAGTTAACATAATTGTTATAAAATAAATCATCTGAGATTGTAGAAATATGGGATGATATACATCACAGTTAAAATGTTTCAATTATTAAAGGAATAAAACCATCACACAAAATCATTCATTCACTTTCTGAATTTATAGATAAAAAGACAGCCAATCCACTTTACTTTATAAGAAAATATATACATTGCTCACCATTGGTATCTCTGTTATTAAAATAATAGAGCAACTGTTAAATGGGGAATATTTTGCAGAAATCAGTACTCATTACAAATCCCCTTTCAATTTCACCTTAACATTTTTCAATTTTAAGATAATTAAAATATAAATAAAAACGTAAATTAATCTCTATATAATAACAAATTCCATTTCAATTTCACCTTAACATTTTTTTAAATTTTTAAGATAATTAAAATATAAATAAAAACTTAAATTAATCTTTAATAATAATATATCTTTATTTTGCAAAAGTAAAATACTTACACAAATTTGCTATATCTAGTTTACAAAATAGTGTTAATGAAAAATAATGTAATATTAATCGAGATATAAATTAGGCACAGGACAATACATTATTTAAGGAATTCATCAATAGAGCACCTACAGTACTTTAAATACAAGTAGAATTTTAACACTTTTCTTAAATAAATAAATATTATTTGGGGCCATTATATTGTCAGGAAAGTTATTGAAAAATTTAAAAGGCATACACATTAAACTCGATGCTGCATTTCTATTTCTGGTATTATAGCTATGATTATCCTGAAGGAATGTTAGTTTGTACAGATTTTGATATACAAATATAAATATAATTCATATATAAATATACTATATATTTTAAGTTTTTTAAAACTGATTTACATAAATCTCTTAACTTAATACCTGATATTGTTCTGATGGCTTTCTTATGAATTCTAAAAAAATCTGAACATTTCCGATTTTTTACAATGCCCAAAATAAATAATTCCATAACGTAATATGCTATGGAAGCTACTGAAATATATGATTCTTTGTTGCTTCAGGTTATAGTATTGAGAGATTATTTTTAGTCCTTAGTAATCAGTACGTGAATTCCACTTCAACCTATTGTCAATAACAACCCCAAGTAAGTTTATTTCAACATTTAAATGTTACCTAGAAATTAGTAACAATGATGGAATGGTATTATTTTTGATACGCGCGAAAACTGGCAGTTTTATTTTTGTTTAGTACTAATTTATTCATATCAGCTCATTTACAGAAAGTAGAATAACTCTCTTGGACATGGTTTTGTATGATACTAGTTTATATGAATTACTCTGCAAAATCTGTTTAAATAATTAGCATAGATTATGAATAGTGTTGGCCGTAAGATGTATCCTTGAGGCACCGCCATTTGAACAAAGCTTCTTTTTGATACAGTACTACTAATGGTTACTGACTATGATTTTACGGTTAGATATATGTTATCCATTGCAAAGCAATCCCACGTATTCCGATGATTGCCAGTTTTTTGTGAGTAAAGCATGATTTGCACAGTTGAATGCCTTGCTCAAGTCGACCTACAGTATACTGATGTTAGTTGTGATTTACCAATATGAAGTCTAGTGTTTCATTTAACGCCGTATTTGTATCGCGACATTTTCGAAATCCCTGCTTATTTAAAGATAATATTTTTTATTTTTTCAGAAATAACTTTATTCTTGAGTTTACTGCATATTCGTATAATTTAGAAAATGTAGGCAAGATATTAACAGGTCGGTAGCTTTCTGGTTTAGAACCATCTCCTTTTTTGAAAAATGGAAAAATTGACCCATGATTTAATAAATTTGGATATATTCCGTTTTCAAGTGATAAATTGGTCATATAAGCTAAATTACTAAGCCATTAGTAACCATGCAACGGTAAACGTTTCAACAACGCATTAAAATTGTTGAAATTCACTTCAGAAATGGTGAAAATTTTACAGTCACAGTTCGCCAAACTAAACCACTTTTGGGTCGTCGTGAAGCACCTTCTCGGCCAGCAATAGTAAAACTGGTTAAAAAAATTGAGCTTTTGGGACGACTTAGTGATGTGAAGAATCGAAACGTGTGCGTCGCTTAAGAACAATTGAGAATATTGCTGCTGTAGCCAATAGTATTAACGAAAACCCAGGTTTGTCGATTCCTCATCGATCTTTGGAATTAGACATACCAAAAACGACATTACACCGTATTTTGCACTATTGTCATCAAAGCGACAACCCAAAGATGCAACGTGCAAACTATACAGGGTGGAAAAACTAAATGGAATAAATTCATTAGTTCGGTTACTGTACATATTGGTAGAAAATTACACGTCAAATTTAAATCATAAATTGACGTTATTCAATGTAAAAATGTGATCCCTACCTTCAACCCCCTTCGGGTGACAGTTACAAACCCCATTTTTTTTAATTCCTTGGTGCATCTTGGGAATGGTCCAGCAATATCAATTGCTTCTGAAGATGCCAGTAGCTCCACTGTTGTTTAGATTTCTTGTACTTCAGATCTATATTATAGCTTATCCAATACAATAACACTCATAGTTTGTTGAAGATTTTCGACATACATATATAGCTATTGAAAGATTCATTGTAAGTCTCTTCTATCATTTTCCTGCGGTTGAGGTTAGAATACAACCGCTGTCCACTCAGCAGGTCGTAAAAGGCGACCAATGAGTACCGGTGTTAGTGCGTACCAATTGGGTGACAAGTGAAGGTATACATATGTCCAAATCCTAAATGAATTTCAATTTTTTGATTAGCAGTTGTTCTTCGTTAACTAATCCTGTTTGTCTTTGTACTGGCTTTGAAATCCTTTATAGAGGCATGAACTACATTCGCGTTTGCTGTGCTCTGCAACCTGTATCGGATGAGATATGGTGTACCTGCTGCATACCTACCAATACTTCACTATCTATCTAGCTATCCGAGTCAGGATTAATCTGTTAATCACTAGATGTACTGAGAAGGTGAGGTAGTTATTTAGGGTGGTGTGATTTACAGTGAAAGGGCGTAACATTAACCGGAATTTTTGAGGCACGTTGCGTTAAGCCGATTACGCCAGTTGTCATCTTATTATTAATTATATGAATCAGTCTGTTCATTTAGGATATTAACATTATTGGCTTTTCTTTTTCTTGAAATTTCCAGTGCTTCTAACATGTCGAGTTTAGGGCCTTTCTTACACGTGTGTAATATTTCCCAATTTCCCAAAGCTGTGGTTTGAAAAAGAACTATTGTTGAGGTGTAATATAAACGCACGAAAATGGTCGCTATATTTCGTTTGAAAGTTTCCTCTGATTTGCCCTTCGCATAAACCATTTCACTCTGGACATTCTAATTGGTAAACTCTTGATTTTTTGTTGTTTCGATCTTGTCTTTTGCAACTTCTAGGGAACACATTCAACAAACCAGACGAATAATATCAACAATTGTTGATAAAGTTTATGTTGGTCAAACAGCGTAATCTTAATACAAGATTTAAAGAACAACTTGCACACTTCAAACATATAAATTATCAAAAATCTGCAGTGGCTAACCGTTTACTATAATAATAAATAACATACAATTATTAAAACAATCATCAAATTGTGGGTTAAAAATGCTAGAAGCCATTGAAATGAAAAGTACCAATCTTTTATTACCTGAATACAATATTATAATATATTACACACGGTATATAGATAGATAATGAAATTTAGTTATCTTATTTACTTATTTTAGACTTAGGTTTGAAGGCTTTTAAAGTTCAGCTAACACATGAACTCAAGCCTGGTCGATCACCAGCAACGTCGTATCTTTGCTGACTGGGTCCTTGAAATGCATCAAAATGATCCGGATTTTCATCGAAAAATCATCTTCAGTGATGAGGCCCATTTTCACCTCGGAGGCCTTGTGAATAAGCAGAATTGCCGCATTTGGGGCTCGGATAATCCAAGAATGCTTATAGAAAAGGCTCTCCATCCTCATCGTTTCACTGTTTGGTGTGGTTTTTAGACTGGTGGTGTGATTGAACCTTACTTATTCGAAAATGAGGCTGGTGCAACTGTTACGGTGAATGGATTGCGCTGTCGAACTATGATTAATGATTTTTTTATGGCCGGAATTGGAAGATATTGATATGGGTGACGTTTATTTTTAACAAGACGGCGCTACGTATCATACAAACAACTAAACAATCGCAATTTTGCAAAAAAAGTTTCCTGACCATGTTATTTCGCAAAGAGGTGATCACAATTGGCTCCCGACATCTTGTGACTTAACACCTTTAGACTTTTTCTTTGGGGTCACGTAAAAGATAAGGTCTATGCCAATGCTCCAAAATCGATTCAAGACCTTAAAGAATTCGTGAAGTTATCGAGGACATACAGCCGCAAATGTGCTAATTGGTCATGGAAAATTTCATGAAAAGGATATGGTGCTGCAACCGTAGTCGTGGTGGCTATTTGGTTGATATCGTTTTCCATCGTTAATGACATTCCTTTTTCTTTACAATAAAATAAATATCCATTGATTTCACTAAAAATGTACTTGTTTTTTTTTTAAATATTAAAATGAAACCTCTTATTGGAAAACCCATTATGTATGAGATAATCCAAGGGGATGTTCGCTTACTATTACTGAAGAATTTTATTTTTGGAAATCATTAATTGAAATAATTCAGAAATGTATGTTTGCAGAGGCATTTATTTGAAAATATATGATTACATTTCTCAATTTCTAATCGGCTCAGAAATTTAGAAATGTTATTGGTCTTGAATATTCTCCTAAAAACGGCTTTTCTATTTAATTTTGTAAACTATATTCCATTTTAATTGCCTTGTGGTCTGATATATGATGATTGACCTTACAAGAAGTGGTACAATTAAAATTAATTAAGAACAAATCCAAATAGGATTGAAAATTATTATAATGGGTTCTAGTATATTCATTGATATTATTTTGAATAAAGCATTCATTAAGTCGACAAAGTTCGGTTTTTGTGAGGCATTTTCTAAGAAATTGATATTATATTCCCTACCGATTATAATTCTTTTATTTTCGATAATTGAGATTTCGAGGAGATAACTTACGACGTTTAGAAAATCAGTTTAATTACCTTGTGGTAGTCCGTATATGGTTGCGATGATGGTGTCGCCATTTTGAATAGCACATATATCAAATAAGGTCGTATCTACCAATATTGCAGTATCGCCGTAACTTCGCTTGAACTTGAAGCTAATTTAAACTTATTAATATTTACTAATGCAGTTTTATTTTCTCTTTGCCAATGTTCAGAAATTAAAAAAATATTGGGGAATTATTCGTGTAACATTAATTCTAGAAATGGCAACTGATTCGTATTATATTGAGTATTTTGGAGCATAATTTTTATATTTTTGGTTCTGTTAAGTTTGTTTAAAGTATTCAATTTTATTTTTGGTGGCTCGAAAAAATTTAACTTATTTAAAATAATTCCTTTATCCCACAGGTCAAGCTCTAAAATCTTTTCATAATAATTGTGGTTGATACCAGTTTTAAAAAATAGTGATGTGGCCATCATAGTACTTTCCCTATATTTTACACGAAAACTATAAGGTTTACGCAAAAAAGCTATTCTTAATGATTTGTTCACCACTGAATTCTCTATAATTATTTGTAATGCAAGTTTATTAGCAATTGGCAATAAATGTCAAAATTTTCAATTTTAATTTTTTTTCTCGAAAGTTAAGAATTTTATGAAAAATATGTTCGAATAAAACTTGTTCAGTTTTTTATTACCTTTAACTTTTGTTTGAACCATTTTTTAAAATTTTTAATATTTAGAAAAATAAAACGAAAAAACAAAAAAACGCCTCGAGTAAACATCCACTTCCGGTCTATGAATGTTTACCAAAAGTTTTTCAGTTCCAGTTTTTAACGACAAAACCTTAAGTTTGAAGTTTGAACAGATTATACCTTTTTAAGATACAGCGCCCACCGACAGACACACAGACACAATTTTTTTTTTTTCCAGAAATTAGTGTTTTGGGTTCAGGGGACCCCAAAACGGATATTTCCGCAAAAAAATTTTTTTTTAAAAAATCACGAAAACGATAGTCCCCCTATATATACTATATAGGGAAACTAAAAAACTGAACGATAAGTCTGGGTGTTTCGTTTTATTTTCTCGCAAATAATATGATTGGTTTCAAGCTTGGATTGTAGATTTAATACTTCAGCGGATTCAACACTTGGATGAAAGCGGGACGATGCATACACAATTTAGATTCAACTGATTTTTAACTTCAATAATAGGCTGTTCTAACACGGTCGTTTTCTCCAAATGAAAGTGAAACGATATTCTAAGTAATAATGTAATATCAAGAAACGATACTGACATTTAATTTAATTGTTAACAAAAATACAGACAGTAAATAAAATAAAATAAACGCCATCGAATTAAACATAAGTGTGAAACAATGAAACAAAATAGTAACCTGTCAAAGTACAATTAGTGCTGCAGAAATAAGTTAATTAAAACCCTGTAATCTACTTGTAGTTAGAGATAAGTAATTATTTATTGTCAAGTATTACGATTTTTAAGTATTAATAATGGTAAATACATATTCAAACGAAGAGAAAGTTGTTATGTTGCATGTGTATTTCAATGCAAATGCAAATAGAAACACTGAAAATGCATGTACGAGGTATGTAGAGCATTTGCTAGAAAGACAACAATTATACATCATACAAGCAGTTTGAGATTTTTACGGATGAGTTTCTCTCTAAATTTAATTCTCAAATGGTCAGTCTAACAAACAAACTGGAAGCTGTTGAAAACGAAAACAAAATTTTGAAAGCCGATTTAGAAGAACTCAAAGCGAAATATAATAATGAGAATTTCAATTCATTTTCACTAATAAATGAAATTGAAGATCAAAAAAGGCGGTCTGGCAATATTATGATCTATAATTTACCAGAACATACTAATGCCAATCATGGTGATGGCGCTGCTAATAATGATGCAACCGCAATAAGAACAATTTTTGAATCTGTTAATGTGCCGGCTGATCCGATTAAAATCATACGTGTAGGTAACAAATCTAATGGAATACGACCCGTAAAAGTTATTCTTGCTAATGAGTCTATTGCAAAAGAAGTCTTGAAGAAAAATAAATCACTCAAAAATGGCATAAAAATTAAACCTGATCTAACACCTTCTCAGCAAACTTATATAAAACAACTTCGAGAAGAATTGAACCGTAGAACTGTCAGCGGAGAATCTAACCTAATCATAAAATATATTAGAAACATACCTCAAATTGTAAAAAAATCGGAAAACTAGATAGCCCTCAACAGAAAAAAACTCTCAGTATTTATTACCAAAATGTACGTGGTCTCAATACTAAAATTACAGATTTTTATCAAAATGTCACCATAAGTCAGTATGACATAATTTCAATAACTGAAACTTGGCTCAAAGGCGGTGTATTTAATCATGAATTGTTCCCGAATAACTATTTAATTTTTCGCAGTGACAGATGCACAAATTCCACTTTATCAAAAGGTGGAGGTGTTATTATCGCCGTAAAGGACACCATAAAGTGTCACTCCGTAAAAGTTAATTTTCATCTTGATAATATTGATATAGTAATAGTTGAAATAATCCTAAATAAAACGAAACTTACTATTTTATGTGTCTATGTCCCTCCCCGCACAAATGTAGATGAGTATAATATACTTTTTGAGTACATAGAAGAAAACTTTAATACTAATACACTTATTATAACTGGTGATTTTAACTTACCAAATTATTACAATTGGATCACACGCAATATTCGTTGCAATGATTTGACACCGTTATTAAACTTCTTAGAAGTCAACAATCTTAAGCAATCCAACAATATCTGTAATAGTAATGGCAGAATTTTAGACCTTATAATCACACCTAATAATATTAATTGTCACACAAGTATGCCTGATGATATTTTAACTAAGATAGATAGTCATCATCCGCCACTTGTTTCACACATTACACTTACACACACAGCTAACTTCCTTCATTATGATTGTACTGAGAAATCCTATAATTTTAAATCTGACAATCTTCCTAAGTTATATGTTGATATGGCGAGAACTGATTGGTCACTAATTGAAAATACCACAAATATAAATGAAGCATGTGATATTTTGTATAACCTATTATATGAATTGTTCGATAAACATATCCGTAAAATCAACGTTAAAAAAACAGAAAAAGAAATATCCAGTCTGGTTTAATACAGAGATAATTAATTTATTAAAGCGTAAAGAAAGTCTGCATCGAGAATACACAAAAACCAAAAATGACCAAATCCGATTACATTATCAAGAAATCCGCAAAAAAATCAAAGCATTAAGTAAACTTGCTTATGAAAATTATATTAATACTGCGGAAAATAACATACATACCAAACCTCAAGAATTTTGGTCCTTTATTAAGCAAAAAAAGGGTGAGTCTAGAATTCCAGGTTATATGAAACTTGAAGATGCTATTTACGATTCTCCACAAAATATTGTAGACGGTTTTGCAAAACATTTTCAGAATTCATATTCTGATACATTTGAAAATCTCGCAACTGAAATGGAACCAGGTGTCATGGGAAACTTTTATATATCCGAAAAACTCGTTTACCAACATTTGCGTAGGCTCAAACCGAAACTTACAGCAGGATATGATCAAGTACCAGCTTTTTTACTTAAGGGTTGCGCACAAGTTTTAGCTAAGCCATTAGCCTACTTATATTCACTTATTTTAAAATCTGGAATATTTCCCGCAGCTTGGAAAATGACCCAAGTTTGTCCAGTATTTAAGCGTGGTGATCGAAGTGACATCAAGAACTATCGTCCTATAGCAATTGTAACCAATTTCTCCAAAGTGTTCGAAAGTATTCTAGCTGAATATTTGTATTCTTGCATGAAAACAACGTTTATACATCAGCAACATGGATTTATTCGGAATCGATCTACACAATCAAACTTGATTAATTTCACGGAAACGCTATCAATACATCTAGAGGCAGGTCAGCAAATTGATGTAATATACGCTGACATAAGTAAAGCATTTGATCGTATGCCTCACTCAAAGTTAATGGAGTACTTGCAATCATCTAACATTAATAGTAATGTAGTGTCAGTGTTGTGCTCTTATTTAACGAACAGACATCAATTTGTGAACTACAAAAATGTCAAGTCACGGGTCTATGCTTCTTCAAGTGTAGTCCCGCAAGGATCTAACTTAGGGCCCCTTCTATTTCTTATTTTCATAAATAGTGTAAGTGAAAAACTAAAATGTGAATTTCTATTGTACGCGGATGATATTAAATTATTTCGTGTAGTTAACAATATTACAGATTGTGAAGATTTGCAGAAAAATCTTGAGATTTTATCATTGTGGTGTGTAAATAATGGTTTAGAGATTAACGCTACTAAGTGTAATATTATGTCATTTTATAGAACGAACAAGCCAACTATTTTCAACTACAGCTTAAGCGGTGCGACGATCGCACGTCCCAGTTTGATCCGAGATCTCGGTATTTATTTCGATAGAAAACTATCATTCCACGAGCATGTTGAACGTGTTGCTTCTGAATCTTACAAGGTGTTGGGATTTATTTTATGCAATACTAAAGACTTTCACTCAATTGTAACTATAATTAGACTATATGAGTCACTTGTGTTATCAAAGTTAACATATTGTGCTGCAGTTTGGTCCCCAGGTTACCTTAAGTACATCAACATTCTTGAAAAGGTTCAGAAGCGATTTCTAAAATATCTGTATTTCTACAAATACAAAACATACCCATCTCGGAAAATAAGTTACAATGAATTGCTTCTAGAATTTAATTTTATATCAGTACATAATAGACACCGCTATATTTTAATTCTAGACCTATATAAATTGTTACACAATTATTATGATAATAGTGATTTATTAAGACAAATTACTTTCGCTGTACCCCGTACTTGTTCTAGAGATAAGTACTCCTTTGCGTATAAAACACCAAGAACAAATTATCGCTCTTTTTCACCACTTAATATGATGATTCAATACTATCATAACATTCAATATGGTGCAGATATATTTAACAACAAAAATGAGTTCATTAGAGCGCTCAGATCTTGTTTGTTTTAATATATATTTTATTGAAACCTTGTTAGTTTTATATACTTTTAGATTATATTCTAACATTTTAGTTTTTTTGTTTGGTATGTAGGTATATATATTGTACGTATATATGTAAATAAATACGCGTATATTGTATGTATACATTTGTATTTAATGCGGTTACTTTAATTGTCCTAGAATTATATTTATATTACTTTCTAAATTTCTCTGTAATTAGACTTGTGTCTGTTGAGGAATAAATATATATATATTATTATATTATTAAACACATGACAATTTTCAGAAGACTAGTTAGCAATTTACAGAACTTTGGAAGCTTCAAACAAAACGAGCTATCTATAAAGTTAATGATGCTGATACACGCCGAAATAATATTTTGCAGAACGTTACAAACAATTCCAGCACATTAGTTCGTCGTATAGCTCGAGAAACAGGGATTACAAAATCTACTGTTCACAGAACGCGAAGAAAAAAAAAATATCACCCTTATAAACCATCAATTGTACAAGGTTTTTTTAAGTTATAATAACTATCACCGAGGATTACAATTTAGTAGGTACCCCCTACTAAATTGTAATTGTTTAAACATGTGAAGATGACGCTAATTTTTCTAGGATAATAATATGGGCAGACAAAACACGATTTGTAAATTGTGGAGTATTCAATAGGAATCACTATTATCATTGGTATACTGAAAATCCACATTTCGAAAATTTGTTTATATTTTCATTTTGTTTTTTCAGTTTCTTTTCGTTTTAGATAGCCACTTAATTGGTTCTTTTATCTGTGATTGAAATTTAGCTGGTAACAGAAATTTTGAGCTACTAATAAATGAGATAATGCCTAATTTGAGATAAACTATTAATCCCGAGGACATGCCAAACATCTGGTTCCATCAAGATTGTTGCCCGGACAATATAACTCGTAACTTGCAACATTTGTTGAGAGTAAACTTTAATGAGAGAGCGATTTCAAATAATGGACCAATGCAATGGCCTGCAAGATCACCCGACCTTACCCCTATTGACTTTTATTTATGGGGTACCACTAAAAACGAAGTGTTTAGTTTTGAACCACCAAAAACTCGGGAAATTTTAAAACTAAGGGTAATAGATGTACTACGATTAATAAACGGAAACACGCTACGTAGAGTTTGTAACGTTAGTGTGTGGAGTAGAATGGTCGTCATATTGATCAATTTCTTTAAGTTAATATGAAATTTAGGTACATTTTACTTAAAAATATCTTATCGCTTTCAATTATCATATTAAAGATTAATTTACTGCAACTAATGTACAAACAACCACTTCTTCTACTCAATTTAAATTCAAATAAAGGTGTGTCATTGGCCACATATACGTTTCAATAAGTATACCTGAATTCTGCTTACGCTTTTCAATTCAAGATTTATTTGAAATTTTATTGGAAAAGTATAACGAGCACGAGAGGTTCCTAAATAGTGGGTGTTTTATAGATTAATGCACTTTTCGACAGAGGATGTTCAATACTTAGGCATGTAAGATCTTTTGACTTATCCCTACACTTTTTCTCTATGGCCCACTTTTTATGTTTGTTATTCTGTTTAGGTAAATTGTACCTTTAAGTAAACTCGTTTCAGCAAGAATAATAGATTTTTACCACTAAACTCGCCGTTCGTAATTTCTTCCGCTTTTAAATATCTCCAATAAAGAAAAGAACGATTTTAATATGATTCTGATCATTTAAATTCAATAATAGAGATACACACGGTATCTCGCAATTCGAAATTTTTGTTCTAATTCTCGTTTCTGGTGGCGTTTGACAAACTATGTTTTTTAATAAATCACCGTGCAAAATATTTAGATCTGGAGATCTTGGGGCCCATTCTAGAATAGGACTACCAAGATCAATCCATTGCTGATAGTATCTATCACTTAAACATCTTCTGACTTTACGACTGTAGTGGGCTGGGCTGGAACGCTATATTTCTGGTATATTAGATGCGTCTAATATCCAGTGTGATATCCTCAAACAAACTGGAAAGAAATTCATTAAGATAATGAAGATAACTTGCCGTATTCAATCTATTGAATAAGATATGTGGTCTAATTATTTTATTCATTCTGTAAAAACCGATATTTATGGCGAAATGGTCATTTATTATGGGAATAATAAATAATAATAAACATTCGTGTAAATTGTTGCTGTTAAATACTCCATCACCATAAATGTTGCTTCGTTATTATACAGAATATTACTGTGGAAGTCGTGTTGTTATTAGATTCCAGCCAATAATCAATAGTAGAATTGTATTCTTTACCTAGAGTCCCCATGTAACAAAGGTTGTTACTTTACAGAACCTGTAAAGCTATCGGTAATCACCTTCCAAAATTTCATGAACTGTTTTATTATCATTAATGTGAAGTAATTTAGCAATTCCTTTAGTACTGCTGCGAGGATTTTTAGTCACAGCATTTAGAATTGCTTGCTCTAGATTAGATGTGCGTCGAGTTCGAGGTTGCTCTGTATCATATCTTCTTTTTCTGTTAAACATGCACTTTCCCTTAATCTTTTATCTAACTCATGAATACGTCTCTCGGAGATTGTCGACGATTAAGAAATCTTCTGGAATACTCAGCCGGACAATAAGCCGTTACTGTTACCAGTTTTGAATAATGAAAAATTCTATGTCTGTTTAAGAAACCTTTATAAGTTTTTTGTGTCTTGGGTTTGTTCGAGAAACAACGCCAGAACAGGTTTTTATAAAGCTATTTAAAGTCAGCCTTTAAAAATTGTAAGACATATTCTGTGGCAAAAAAACGATTAAACAAATTAGTAATTGTGGAGGTTTTCACTTTATAAATAAAAATTACGAGTTACTTTGTTAATACCACAGTGTGCAAGCCCTTTCAAAGAGGAAAAGGGAATGCCGAAAAGAAAAGTTTATCAAATTTTGATGGAATATTTGGGCAAAACGATTTGCAACAATGTCAGCCATTAAAACTGATGATGAAAAGTGGTGCTTTTAATAGGAGCAAAAAACAGAATGTCATATTGTCGCATAAAAGTCACCAGAAGAGACAAAAGGTAAATTTGCTTTTAATTGATTTATTGTTGACTTAAGTGCTAAAAATCCATATTCACTATTTAGATAACAAAACTGTTAGATTTTCAAATTGGTTTTATTGTAAACACTACATATATTTCGCCACACTGTGGCTTCTTTAGGTAAAGAATATGAATATCTAACAGTTTTGTTATCTAAATAATGAATGCTTTTAGATGAGCAAAAAATAACAGCTAGCATACTTTAGGCTGACTGTTTCTCGATTTTAAGGGAATTATTAACAGTGAATTCATCTCAGAAGGTCAGACGGTGAACACAGAATACTATCTACGAATTCTACAACGATGGTGGGTTAGAATTCGACGAGTTAGACCATAAATGATCATAATACACCATCTCATTATGCTATCGTGGTACGCAAGTTTTTGACCACAATAGGCATCATTGCTATTTATCATCCGTCACATTTACCTGATGCGACTTGTATTTTCTCAAACTGTCTTATTGAATCTGGGACAGATTCTATCAGATTATTTGACTGATAACATTAAATTATTGACAATACACAAATCGACAAAGTTTTCATATTTGATTCTAATTGAGTTGCTTTGGGTGTTACAAACGTTAAATTATTATTGAAAGCATATAGCTTACTGAAGAATTGAAATTACAGCAATTATATAATTTAGTTGTAGCAATAATATTTCTCTTAAAAGTGTTATAAGAAATTGTTTAATTTATCACAAGAAATATCTGGCATAATATAAACTACGCAAATTAAACAAATTATATACTTCATACTTTGTCAATTAAAACTACAATTTATAATAATTATTAATGAAACCGATTCACAAGAGAGGATATATGACCGCAACGTTCAGCATCGTAAATATTTGAAAATAATTGCCATTATAAACAGACTCGTTTAACTATGCTTGGGCTAACATAAAATAATAAATACATTTTATATTATATTGCCCTATATTCAAACATATTTCATTAAATTTACACTATTAATTAATATCTATAAAATAATAATGTAAAATAGATATCAGCGATATCAAAACAGGAAGTATCATTAAATACGTTTGCATAAACTATTCAATTATATAATACATAACAGTTATTACAGGGTTTATATATAATATAGTTTACAAAAAGGTTTTTTACCTGTAGAATATAATATAAAAATAATTGTGATATTCCCCGTTAGTCAGTTTTTAAGGCTACACCAACTAACATCATACGTTGCAATCAATATAGCAATAGATTATTATTAAAGCTAATTTAAGTACTGAAATATAACCAGGAAAGATGCGATATACAGTTGTTTTAACAGCGTATCTTATTATATTTGCCCTTGCTATACATATGCAAATCGTATTTCAAAAGAGCTCACGTTAGGGGTTTCTCTTATTAAAATCGTATTTTAGCGTCACTGATACTCTACATAGTTCTGCGCTGAAGTATTGACGATGAGATAAAGCAATAAATCGCATTGACCTTAACGGGCCTTTTCTCTTTCTAAATCTATTCGCCGATAATATAGATTTGAATCACCTTATTGGACACTTTAAAATGAGGGCGTATTTCCTTTACCCATTAATTTAATCAACATAATAAAACAATTTTATTTAATTAACTATTCTAATCATACTGTAACATGCTATTGTAATTATTTAAAATTTGAAGTTTTCATAAAAATTATTTATATCAATAGTATTTCGCAACTTGTAGCTTTGTTAAGGATACGTACTTACAAAATTGTGGCAAACTTTGAAAGTGGAATTTTATTCGTCTCGTAAAACTACACTTCTTTTCAACCGTTTTAACCGTTTTTCTATCTCTTATAGTTTCTGAGATCCCCAGAGAGAACATATACCATAAAACTAACCTTATGTACCTAAATGATTAATAATCACCATATATTAATTTACCCTATAAAGATTACATGTTTGGAAATGCTTGACCATAAAATTGAAAATTATAGAAATTTAAATTAATGGAACCGATTATACGTACATTTTTTAAAACTATATTTCAGTTTTAACAAAATCATTAATAATAATAATAATATTTATTTGGACAAAACATTATACATAATAACAATAACAATAAAAATGAAAACAAATAAATGGTGTTAGTCCGTCTGGGCTATAGACCTGCGGTCTTTCAGCCCTGTCTTGAATTTAAGGTGAGAAAAAAAGTGTCTTTGCTAGCTACAAAATCATTATTTTTTGTGTAAAAAGCTTAGTTAGTTATTTACTTACTGTTCCATTAGGGGTTTCTAATAAATGAACGATGAGATTTTATTATTTTCTGTTTAACTCTCAATATAAAATTTCATTCTTGTATAAACAATGCAAACATGATTCTATTTTAACGAGTATAAATTATTCTGGCTGGGTTTAAATAATTTCCAAATTAATTGTAAGCAAATATTATTTGACTCAATCTTGAATTATCGTGCATAATAGGTCAAACACTTGTTATCGCAAAACAATGTTCGTAAATACCACGCCCAACCCTCATCCCCTCGACGAAGACTAATATTAGCTCTGAGGAATCTAATCAAATTGATTAGGTTAAACCCGTCATTAGTCGTTGTATATAAGCTAGCACATATTAAATTTATAATTTTACATTTTACATTGTATAATCATAAAAAGTGAATTAATGGAAAATGAAAACAGAAAAACCAAAAAGATAATAACGAAATTAATGCAAATTATTATATAACAGATGTTATAATAAATATATAAATACATACAGAAAAATATAATAAAAAATAATTAGAAAAAAACACGAAAATATTTCGTAAAATCTACAACAAATGAGTCTTATTAAGACTACAAGAAACAAATCACTTTTGAAACAACTACTTCTCTAGCTAATACTTCGACAGACATTGAATAATACAAAAGTAATTTGCGTGTTACAAAATAGCAAGGCTATCAAAGCAACACTAGTTTGAACGTATTTCTTCCTGTAAAATGAACTAAAAATGATTGAAGGTACGTTAAATAGATTATGAGTGACTATACTATGGTAAATTTGGAATAAGAAATGAAGTTAGGTACAGTACAGCTTTATTATAAATGTGATTTTAAATACAAATAAAAACATTTTCTAAAATAAATATAATGAAATATAATAATAAATATAATGAAATATAAATAACTTACTCAGGCAACTGACACAGTGTGTTAAATTATGGCTGGATGCATTTGAAAATTGGGAACATTGTCGCCATTCAAAATCAAGTTTATTTTATTTATTATTAAAAATCCTTCATTATTACCGAATATTTCTTCCGATATTATTTTGATTTCTTGGCGTCCAGGTATTTTTTAAATTGAGTATGCTTTTATAAAGATTTTATTGTGTAGCTCACAAAATTTAAACTGGATTTTATGTAACTAAATTGTTTGAAGCTCTTGTTTCTTAAGAACTGATTGACAGTCATTAACTGATTTGCTTGTCGTCTCGTGAAAGTCGTATATAACCTTATTAAATCCTTCAAAATTGTTCGCATAGCACATCGCAGGATCTAGCCAAGTTGCCCATCTTGTTAGCACTGGTTCATGGGGCAGTGAGATACCAGGTAATGTCTCCTTGAATAATTGTACTTACAGAGGAGTATAAGAACTATTTTTCCATTTTTAATTAAATCTACCAATGGAAATTTCAATCTTATAGTTACAGCAATTCGTTTCAATCCATATGCTAAACTTGTACAATGTAGAAAATGCATTACTAGTCAAATTTTGTATCTTGGTATTGACTACGACAAAAAATAAGGTAGTTAATCCATCATTTATGAATTTTGCTATAGTGTTATTATAAGTTTTCTTCAGTTCTTTTGAATATATCAAAATACTGTTGTTCGGGATGTCTTCATGCAAAATTCCTATTATTAAATTAAATAAGCGTATGCGCATTTTACAATATTTTTCCAAAATAGATTTAAATGTATTATTTTGTAATTTTCTTAAAGGGAAAATGCATAAATCTAAATTAAACTTAAATTGTCCATTATTTGTTGAAGATGATGGTAAAGATTGAGAAATTGTCTGATGTTTTTTAATTCAGCTTTGAACTTTCAATATGAAAATTAACGAAAACGATATATCATATTATAAACAGCTACAAATTTTAAACAATTACATTGTCAAAAGACACAAAGAAAATATCTCATAAAAATATAATCTATAAATGATGGGGTACAAGTTTTTATGAAAATTCTCTACATTGCACATTAATTTATAATCAGTGTAAAAACATTTTTATTAAAAGTTTAAGAAAATGCCCTTAAAAAGCATTTTAATCAAAAAAAAGCATGAAAATAAGCCCAAAAAGTCAAAATAAGAATAAAAAGTCAAAATAAGCAAAAAAGCAAAAAACTCTTAACGCCAAGTAATTACATTTTTCAAGATTCGTACACATATTTAGAATTTTTTTGATGCTATAAATATTAAGGATAAGCATAATGGCTAGAAATCCGCTCTCTACTTATTAATGTGAAACTTAAAAGGTAAATTTGTGTCAATTATTAGAACGAAACTTTTGATGAACTTCTTCCATGTTGTTCTGTCTTTGGATAATTTTGTAGCGTTCTTCCATGTTAGTCTTGTTCTTTCTAATATTTCTGCAACAGTGCTATCCCATATTTTTCTCGGCCTTCCCACTTTCTTATTCTTCTGTATTTTAGCTTCCCATATTCTTCTTACTGGTCTTGTCTCTTACATTCTTTGTAGGTGTCCCCACCAACCAAGTTGCCTTTCTTCTATTGTCTGAAACATCGTTTGGCAGTCTAGCTCTTCTCTTATTGTTGTCTTTTTTATTCTGTCTTTCTTAGCTATTCCTATCACTCTTCTTAAATACTTCATACTTGGTGCGTATATTGTTTTAAATACTTTCATCTTTGTGGTTCTTATTATCTCTTGTTTGTTGATAAATTTGTCCTTCATTGCAAAGTATAGTTTCATCGTTTTCTCTATTCGCTTGTTAATTTCGACTTCTTGTGTTCCCTTCTCATCAATAGTTATTCCTAGATATTTCATTGTTTGTACTTGTTCAATCGTTTATCCTTGTACTTCTATATTTATTTCTCATTACTTTCGTCTTTTTGGTGTTAATTTTCATTCTGAATTCTTGTAACGTGTTCCATATTTCCGGGTGTTGTTGTAATTCCTTCTAGTTTTTAGCAAAGAGTACAATATCGTCGGCAAACGCTGCTTCAGATATTTCCACTCTTTGCATATTTATGTGTCCAATTAATGTTTTCCTCGTTTTCTTATTACATTATTTTATGATCTGGTCCATATAAATTATAAACAATCCAGGGCTCAGGCCACCTCATTGTCGTAATCCCCCTTTGTTGTGAAAGTTTCTGATATTTGATTGTTGTAAATGACCATGTTTTTGATTGATACTTGCTTTGCTACACTCTTGATAAAAATTAATTTTTATACTCCTTTGAGAATGGCGAGCAATCGCCGAAACACGTGTCAGGAAACTGAAAGTAAAGATATGAAACAAAACAAGTGTATTATTCCTAATCCCTATCCAGTGACCATGTTTTTGTTGTACCTGTAGATATCTCGTAGTATATTCAACAATTTGTCCGAGATCCCTCTTGATTTGAGGATTTCCCATAGCCTTTCCCTAGGTATTTTATCAAACGCCTTTTCAAGATCAATAAAAGCGATATATGTGTTCTTTTTTTTTCCTATATATGTTTCTGTGTTATTTGTTTAATGGAGAATATGTGGTCTTGTATACTTCTGCCTCTTCTGAATCCACTTTGGGATTCGTCTAGCTATTTTTCTGTCACTGATCTTATTCGTTTGTCCAAAAGCTGTTCGAAAATTTTCATGGCAGTACTCAGCAGCTTGATTCCTCGATAGTTATTGCAGTTTTTTTGTCTCCTCTTTTATGTATTGGGGCTATGAGTGCTGTTTTTCAATCCTCAGGTATCTTTTCTTCCCTCCATATCTTGTTGTATATGTTAAGTAGAAACTCCACTCCGTTTTGGCCTAAATTTTTTAACATGTTTGAAGTTATTTTGTCGTATCCGGGTGATTTTCCATTTTTCAGTTTCTTAATTACTTCGGTTAATTCTTCTAGAGTTGTGAAGTCTTGTAGGTGTTCTATATTTAGTGTTGTTTCAGGTTAATTTCGCTCATCTGTTTCTGATCCTGCTTCTAGTAGTTTCTGAAAATACTTTTTCCATCTTTCTGTTATCTTTTTATCTTCTCTGAGGATGTTTCCGTTCTTATCTCTTATATACCTATGTATCTCGTTTCCGCTGCTTTCAGTCCTGAGAGATTTCAGCACCTTGTAAAAAAGTTTTTGATTCCCCTTCCTAACATGTTTCATTTTTTCGCCGTAATCTTTCCATTTACCTTTTTTGATGATGCTACTAGGGCTTTTACATGTTTTCTTTCTCTTCAGTTCTCTCATTTATGTATTTTTTCCATGCCTCCTTTTTCCTTTTTGTTTGTTCTCTTATCTGGTCTGTCCACCATGCTGTGTACTGTTTACTTAAATTTCTTCGATTTATACCACATACTTCTTTTGCTGTTTTTATTATGATGTTTTTAAATGTTTGGCATAATTGTTCAACATTTTTATTTTCTATTATGTTCTTATTTCTCATTTTATCTTCTACTGTTTGTTTGTAGTTTTCTGCTATTTCCTTATTATTTAGTTTGTAGACCTTAACTATTTCAAATATTTTGTGTTTTATTTTTATTTTTGTGCTCTTTATTTTCTCTATTGTTCTATTAGTTTTAAATGTCGCTATTAGTACATAGTGGTCGCTCCCTATTTCTGGCCCTCTTCTTACTTTGGTGTCTATGATTGATTTAAAATTGCTTCTTTCGATGAGTATATAGTCAATGATTGATTTCTCCTTCCTGCTGCTTTCCTCTCGTGTGTATTTGTGTATATCTTTATGGTCAAAAAATGTGTTTGGTATTATTAAGTTGTTGAAGACACAGAAGTCAAGCATTCGTTTTCCATTATTATTTCTGTGTGTTTCTCCATGTTTGCCGATCACGTTGTTGTATTGCTCATCTTTTTTGCCAACTCTACCATTAAAATCGATGTATATACTGCCCTTTGCTTCTTCTATAATGTTAGTTAGTTCTTCCCAAAACCTGTCTTTATTGTCTGTTTTATCATCTTCGCTTGGTCCATAAACTATTATAATGAATATATTGTTGTTAGTGTTTTCATCCCCCATCTCAATTTTTAAAATTCTTTCAGACTTACATTCAAAATATTTTACGTGTTTTTCGAGTTTTTTGTGAATTATACACCCTACCCCTGCTGCAGCTCTTTGTTCATCTAGACTCCACTGTATATCATTGTATGTTCTTTTTCTAATTTTAGTATGCCTTTCCCATTTTTCTTCGTCTCTGTTATTGCTAACAATTCTAGGCCCATTTCTTCAAGTTCATTTACTAGCTCGACTTCCTTACCTGCGATGCTTCTAATATTCCAAGTTCCTATTTTCCAAACTTTGTTTTTCTTTTCTTTTGATATTTTTACTTTTCTTGGTTGTCCTACTGGTTCTTTATTTATAATGAAGTTGGTTTGTGATAGTGCTGTTGTCGTGTCCTTAAAACTTGCTTTCGTTGTTTTATTTACTTTTTTATCTAGTAACATTAGTTTTTTGTTATGTGTGCTCTTTTCTCCATGAACCCATTTTCTTTATTGTTCCAGGTGTATTCGCTCTCGTTTATTTTCAATTTTTTTGTATCTAATTTTGATTTTATTTCCTTTCAACTTTTCCTCTTTCGCAATATTTCTTATTTACAGTTGTATTCTTCTCTCTTCTACTGTCATGTCACTCTCAATGTATATTTTGGTATTTTTAAATTTATTACCCTTCGCCTTCATTATCTCTTCCTTATTATTCTTCCTTTCTAGTTCTGCAACCACCATTTCTGTTTTTTCTCCTTTATTTATTTTCGGATCAATTTCTAGCTTTGTTTTGATAAATTCCTCAAGTGCTTCTTTTATGTCTTCCTTGTCTGTCTTGATTCCTTTGACAATGATATTTTTCCTTTTCTTTTCTTGTTCTTCCTTTTCCATTCTTATTTCTAATTTTTTCAACCTTTCATTCAGTTCTGCCTTTTCTTGCTTCCATTTTTCTTCTTTATTTCTAATTTCTTGCTTTAATTCTTGTATTTATCTTTTTAGTTCATTTGTGTTTTTTCTCATCTTCTTTATTTATTGTACTTCAGCAATTTAAATTTTAAGCACTCACTCTAATACTTTTGACACAATCAGTAATATACTGATAGGCCTTAGGTCTTTGGCACTAGTAGTATTCGATAATATGGATTGCTCAGCAGTTGATAATACGAGTATATGTTAGATAAGGAATTTAATAGGGACAGCAAAATTTCAGCTTCATATTAATTTCATCTGTACCCATGGAATTCGACCTAATAAGTCGTCACTAATTTAAATTTAACAGCCAATACTTGCATTAGTATGAATATTATTTCGGTAAAAGTTTATAATCTCATCATCCATAGTACAATTAGTACTACATATAAAGTAGTCGTTAATAGCGTTTACGCCTTTAAAGTTATTAGATAAAAGTGTTGATTTACATTTAACAATACCATTTTGATTTAAACATTTCCAGCAAAAACAAACTTGCATTTTTGTTATTGATCGGAAATTCTAAAAAAGCTTTTTTCCCTTACTATAGCTGAGTTAACTGTATTACGCTACTGTTTATATAGATTAAAATCATGTGCATGTTTTGACTGTTTAATCCTGCTGCAAGCATTGTCACGATGTATCATCATATCTTTTAAGGTATCAGTAAACCTAACTAAGGGCGCATGGCAATCAAAGATGTTGAGTATAATCTCATTTAAAAAAAGTTATTTTGTCCTCAATATTATTTAGGTGAATTAAGTTCTAAAGATGTGATGATTATAAATCAGATAGAAAAGTAACTCGACGAAATGTAATAAATTTCTCAATATTCAATATATTTAGTTTTGTTAGAAATTACAAGAATATCAATTAATGTTTCAGTGTTTGAAGTAACACCTGTAGGTTCCGAAATAATTTGACTAAGAACATAAGCATCTAGAAGATCCAAAAGCTTACTGACATTATTCGAATGAAGGTTAGGTTTATTTAAATTCATATAGTCTAAAAAATTAAATTTTAATATTGTGCTAAAAGGTAGCTAATAGCATCTTCTAAAGTTTCAATAAATGTAATTATATTTTTATCAGGCGGTCTATAGATTACACCTATACAAAAGACATTTTTATCAAACTTTCATTTTACCCGGATTAATTCAGATTTGTACGTGTAGGTGTTGAAATGTTTTTTTATATATAAAGCAACTCCACCTCTTCGACCGACAGCCCTATCTCTACGAACAAAAGTATATTCCGCGATAATTGTGCATTGTCCGTATTGGATGTAAGCCAAGTTTCTGAAATAGCAAAAACATCATAATTTAACGAGAGTAAATGAGCTCTAAAATTTACAAAATTATGACTAAGAGATCGCACGTTTAAATGACAGAGAAATATTATACATTAATTGTAATTTATTGTAAGCTAAATTAAATAAACAATAATTACGTATACATTATACCGCAAAAATCCAACCAAGTATCTTACCTAGTAAAATAAGTTAAATGTAAATATAATTTCAATGAGTTAATAACATAAAAGAAAATTACTAAAAATTGAAATAAAACAAAATTGTGAATGGATGCGATAATAATAAAGAAAAATAGATATAATAATAATAAAGAAATATTATAAGCAAAAATAATGAATGGGTCATGCATGACATTGTTTTTTAGTTTTATTCCCAGGAATTTCTTAAAATTAAAATATTGCTAATAAAATAAAAGGAAATTACAAGAAATTTAAATAAAACGTAATTGTACATGGATGTGATAATAAAAATAATAACAAATGAAATAATTAAAATAATAACAATAAATGTTGATAAAATATTTCCCTATATTTTTCTCGAAAACCAAAAATGCAATACTTAATAATTTACTCAGTTTTGCATTGTTTACAATTATTTGTTATATAAATTTCATGTAACTCCTATAGTTAATTAGCAATAGCCAAAAAAAATGTCAAAATTTTTAATTTTTTTCTCGAAAGAGAACTTCGCAAAACATGTTTTAATAAAATTTGTTCAGTTTCTCATTCTCTGTAATTTTTATTTGAAATGGTATCTAATATTATTCAAATTTTAAAAAATATCTGGGAAAAAACAA
The DNA here is from genome assembly GCA_963969525.1 of Ontholestes murinus. Classification (NCBI taxonomy): domain Eukaryota; kingdom Metazoa; phylum Arthropoda; class Insecta; order Coleoptera; family Staphylinidae; genus Ontholestes; species Ontholestes murinus. Next base: position 26,003,449 of record OZ018397.1, on the reverse strand, counting down.
AAAATTGCCTCGAGTAAACATTCACATCCGGTTGATAAATGTTCACCAAAAGTTTTTCACTTCCAGTTTTTAACGATACAACCTTAAGTTTAAAGTTTCATCTCAATAGGTTCATTCGTTTTTGAGATACAGCGCCCGCAGATAGATTCATTCACGAAAACAATACTTTACCTGTATTCCACGTTACTAGCAGGAATAATGACACATGCTATGAAACTAATTATTACTATTTCTTATTTCCAGGAAGTTCCTTTAATTCTTTGTTGATGTAGATTTTCTTAATAAATTCTTTTCCATTTTCATCCGTACCCCTGACAAAGACATTACCACGCAAATACCATGCATTTTTCAATACATTTTGTTGATTCCAATTGAGCAATAATCGTGTGAGTATTGACATTTTTATTTACTCCATTTTTAGTCCTATAACAGTTTGAAATTATTGCATGATTGGCATGTAACTTGGTAGATAGTAAATATGTTAGTTTGTATTTTAGATTTTCATTAGGCTCTTCAATTAATGAAAACATGTTCGGCGTGAATGTTGTTCGAGTTGATCCATGCATTTTCGCAGCAATAATCGATTTTAAATCAATTATTTGATAGGGCATGGCAACCGATGTAAAAAATATGTGAGGAAGTACTGCAACTGACACAAACTTTTGTTCCTAATTATATTCACTTAATAACTTTTAAATCAACTTTTCGGCGGAGCAGTTTTAACACGTCTATTCGATTCGAACGAAGATCTTTTATTCGAATCCGTGGATACCCTTTACTGATCCGTCGTAGAGGGTCCAGTTTGAAATAAAAATATGTTATATATTTAAGAAACTATTTTACCCGTTTTAGGTGATATAATATTTATGTCAGTAGAAAAATAAAAAGAATTAGTAGGAGAAATTATAAAATATAAAATAAACATACTGGGTATCACAGAAATAAAAAAAAAACGAAATAATATAAAAATATGGGCTGAAAGACCACCGGTCGCTAGCCGTTGAGCAGAAAACCAATTATATCAGAATTTATTTTATTTTATCCATTACATGTATTATATTTTATTTTCTTTCTGTGAAGATGTTTAGTAGTAGTATAAAAATACATAAGATAATTAGGACCTTTGGTTAGGATTAATTAATGTAATTATAGATATATAGAGAAAATTGGGTAGAGTGCCTGCTCACGAGCCTGGGTTGGATTTTTCTAAGGAAGAATTCACCATCCGGATCCATGGATGTTTATGTGTGTCTCATTTTCATATATATGGAATATTAAATATTAAAAAAAATGAACGTGTCTGAACGGCCAAGTTTCCTAAGACAGTTTCCTTCAATCATTTACCAGCCCAACCATCAAATCCTTCCAACACCTTTCCTTTAAAAAAAATATTACTGCCCAATAAACAGAAATGTGTGACAAAGTGTAAAATCAAAAGACAACTAGAAGTAGGATTTTTTTATCCTCACGAGGTGGTGTCGCTTAGCGTCCCTGCACTGCGGTCTCCGTGGTCCTTTTGTACGCCTCTGGCTGTTTTTACTCCTTTTGAACTCCTGTATCTTCTAAGAAGTCTAGGAGTTTCTGCCAGGGGATATTCCATAGCTATTCTACATGAAGCATGGGCTTCCCGAGTTTCGCCTTGCGTTCTTGTTTGTATGCTTCGCAAGTGCACAGTAGGTGTTGGGAAGTTTCCTCTTCTTCCAGACACCCACGGCATAGGAGGCGTTTCTCAATGCCCATCCTATGTTTGTGCTTGTTCAGGTCACAGTGCCCAGTGACTAGTCCTGTGATTTTACTTAGTTTCAATCTGCTCAGTCTAGACAGCTTCAGCATGCTATCAGGTACCGGACCATCTAGGAAGAGTCTCGTATGCCTCATTCCATTTTGGTTTTGCCATGCCTTTTTGTGCTCCTCTGCTAACTTGCGTCGGATTATTTCCTTTCCGGTTTCATGGGGTATACCGAAAGCGGGTTCAGGTCCTATGAATTCACCTGTTGCTCCTTGTTTAGCCAGCAAGTCGGCCCCCAAGTGTCCAATAATTTTTTGGTCCTTGGGTATCCATACTAGCTGTGTTTCTCTTGTCGCCAGTGCGTCCAGTCTGTTTATGCAAGTCATGACCAGTCTGGACTGCACTATCGGCGAGGCTAGCGCTTTTATGGCTGCCTAGCTATCTGTCATAATGGTAATTGGTCCTTTGTTAAGTCCCGACTCCATTACGTGATGAGCACACCAGTCAATGGCGGCTATTTCGGCCTGGAAGGTAGAAGAATGCTTCCCCAGAGCAATCGGGAATTGTTTGCTCCGGTTGCAGCCTTCCTTTAGTATTTTTGGCCCCGTCTGTGTACCAGATGGTTCCTTTACTCGTTCCCGGATATGTTGCATTTGTCCATTCACTCCGATGTGATATGATCGTTTTAAATCTGCGGGATGGGTGTACGATTTTGGTGAAATCGGACCTCATTTTTAGTGTCTCTTCTTCTTGTAGTACTTTAAATGTTGCCGGTCTTGATGGCCCCATATTTAAAGTGTGTCCATTTATGTGCATCCTATAGGCTGCCTGTCTAGCTTCCATCATTACAAATAGATGTAGTGGTGGTAGCGATAATATGTGTTCCATGGCTGCCGTGGGCGTTGTCCTCATTGCCCCAGTGATCAGCAGACACGCCTGTCTTTGCACTCTTTCGAGTTTTACTGCTGCACTTTTGGTTTGGGTCTTTTCTCCCCAAACGTATGTCACTATAGGTCTTATGACCACAGTGTATAGCCATTTGGTCATACTGGGTCTCAGTCCCCATGTCCCCATTTTACTGGTCGCAAAAAGTCCTCTCATGGCCTTTTTGCTGATGCTCTCTAGGTGGAAGTTGAAGTTCAATCAAGTATGACCCCTAAATATTTTACTTCATTTTTGATTGGAACTTCCATTTCATACATACGTAGTGATTTTATATCATTGGTTTTTCGTCGTCTAGTAAAAGGGACGGTCGCCGTTTTTACCGGGTTTACAACTAACCCTTCATTCCTACACCATCTTTATACGGTATTTAGTGCCTTCTGCATCAAGTTTGATACAGTGGTCCCAAACTTCCCGCTTACTAGAATGGTCAGATCATCTGCCTAGTGCATATATGCCCTGGCTTTCGAGTAGCAGCAGAAGGTCATCCATGACGAGGCACCATAGGAGCAGCGAGAGAACACCTCCCTGCGGGCACCCGCCAGCGACTAACGCTTCTGCTGTTTTTACATATAGGGTGGTTGTCACAGTCCGACTTCTGAGCATCTTGTTTACCCATTGTCGGACTTGCGGGTTAATTCCTCTTTTCTCCATTGCTGTTACTATGGAGTTGAAGGTTGTGTTCTCAAACGCCCCTTCAATATCCCGCAACGTCTTTGCATTGTAGGGTCCTTTTGCATCTGCTCACTAGCTGGTGAATTGCTAGCTCGCATGACTTTCCCGCTTGGTAGGCATATTGTTGACGGTATAGTGGTGAGTCCTTTAAAACTCCTTCCCGTATGTGCCTGTCTACTAGTTTTTCTAGTAGTTTTAAAATAAATGATGACAAGCTGATCGGTCTGTAAGATTTAGCGTGGGCATATGAATCACGCCCTGGCTTAGGTATGAATACCACCTTTACAATCCGCCAGCTGCTTGGGATGTATGAAAGGGCAAGGCTTGCTCTGAGGATATAACATAGTGGTGTCCTCAGCGTTGCTATCCCCTTTTATAGCATGACAGGATATATCCTGTCAGGACCTGGTGATTTGAATGGTTTGCAAGTGTTAATTCCCCACTCAACGTCACCTGGTCTGATTATCATTTTCGCTGTTTCCCAGTCCCGTTTTGGAGCCCCTGCGTTGGGCTCGCTTAGGTCCTCGGAAACAGGATTGTCAAGTATTGCAGAACCTGGGAAGTGCGTCTGCAGTAATACCTGCAGGGTCTCTTCTATCAAGTCTGTGTACTTTCCATTTTTGGTCTGCAGCGAGCCGATGTTCCCAGCATGATCTTTGCTGAGCGTCTTGAGTAGACGGGAGCTTGTGGGTTCACTTTCTATGTCCCCACAGAATTTTTGCCAAGATTCCCTCTTGGCTTTTTTAATGGCATTTTTATATGCTATGAGAGCCGTTTTGTACTGCGCCCATTCACCGTTTCTCTTGGCTGTATTAAACAGTCTTCTGTTGCGTGCCTTAGCCCTATCAAGATCCTTGTTCCACCAGGTCACCCTGGTTGAGGTAGGTTTGGTAGTTCTTATGCAGCTTGCTTCAAACGCAGTATTGATAGAGTCTGTGATGCTTTGCACCATGAGCTCTAACTCATGCGTTGTTCTCGCTACTGGCTAGTACCTCTTTGTATAGGTCCCAGTCAATTCTCCTCGGGTTTCTGTTTTGGATTTCAGATGCTTCTTCTGATTCGATATCGAATCGTATATATCGATGATCTGAGAGTGATGATTCCTCAGATACATGCCAGTGTTTTACCATTTCACTTGCTCTGCGAGAGGCAAGTGTTATGTCAATTACTTCGCTTCGCACCGCGTTTACGAACGTGGGTACATTTCCAATATTTACTATTTCAATGTCATTCTCTAAGATAAAATCTAATAGTTTCTCACATCTTGGATTGATGTCCTTGCTCCCCCATAAAATGTGGTGCGTGTTGGAAATCAGTCGCCTGCTCTGTAGGATTGAAAATAAAGAAAATAAGAATTATTTCTCCTTTGAGAATAAGTTTAATAAGCAAACAGAAAGTTTAGCGATGGGTTCACCGTTAGGCCTACTGTTAGCTGAGATATTCATGTGTAATATAACCAGTATTATTTTAAATGCACTCTTAGGCAAAAAACACATCAAATGTAGTATCGTTACGTCGATGATATTTTAGCATTTTTGTAGGAACTGACAGATAACTAACCCATTTCTTAGAATTTATTAACAACATTCACACTAAAATCAAATTTACTGTAAAAACTAACAAAAATATTAAATATTTAAGTTTATTTATATCAACAACTAACGCCAGTTTCTCATTCGATGTAAGTAGGAAACTAACCTTCACCGTTTCCGCTATCTCAAACCATAATAATTATCCCTATAAACTAAAATAGCTGCGTTCAATTCCTTGGTAAAAAATGATTAAACTATCAAAAGAAAAAACTTTAAAAAATAGTGAGTTATATCGCCTTGCACAGCATTGCAAGAATTTACCCTTCTAGGCATACTTTGAATCAAATAAATCTGTTTGAGGCATCTCATTACAAGCAATTTCTAACTGAAGTCCCAGATCATCTAAGATAGATAGATACTTAATTTTACAAAGATACATACATATTGTATAAAACAGTTCAAATATATACATATAATTATAAAAATCGTCCAATACAAGTTTAAAAAAAATGTGATAAATAAAATTAGAACTGGTTACAATACTATACTATAAGTCTGGGCATGTTGCAAACTCTTTTAACCACTATGTCCCGGACATGCTCGATGGGATTTCAGTCGAGAGACCTTGCTGGCCAAGGCAACATTTGCAAATGCCAAGAACACTCTTGCAATTTTTACCGTGTGGGGTCTAGTGTTAACTTGCTGGAAAATCCCATTAGGTAGAGTCTACATAGATCCAAGACATTATCAATGTATCGACGAGCGTCTAATGTATCTGGAATAAACACCAAGGGTGATTTTCGTCCCAAACTGATTGCACCCCACACCATGACACCCGGTGTTGAAGCTGTATGGCGTCTTTAAACAAACTCTAAATTTCTTCGTTCCTCTCGATATCAACGTACCTTTTTACGTTCATCATGTTTTCATAAACAAATCTGGATTCATCGCTAAACGCCATGTTGTTCTATTCTTCAACTCAACCCTGCCGCTCTTGACACCAAGCTATAAGAGCATCTTGCTGAGTTGGGGTTAGTGGAAGACACCTAAATGGATGGTAAGAATGGAGGCTAAAGAACGCAATTCGTCAATAAATGGTCGCCATTAAAATTTGACGATTTATAGCTCTTACCCAGTCTATAGCAACAGACCCAATTGTTTATCTTCACGGGCGTTACTAGGTCGGAGAGGTCTTCCAACGGGACGATGTCACTGTATATCTTCTTCTGACCAGGAAAACCATATTCTCGCCACAGTTGTGTGATCTCAATTCATTCTTCTGCCAATTTCGCGAAACGATAAACCTGCTTCTTTCATGCGGATAATTGCTTCTTTCATGCGGATAATTCGACACCTATAAAACTCCGAAGTGTGGGAAAAATGTTGGTGTTGTCTTACTGTGGGCTTTATAACTGTAACTGTGACAACTTCAGAATAAAACTGCTGATAAATTCTAAGTAAATATTCTTCAATATCCATATAAAAAGTTGTGGAATAATAAGACAACCATGACGGAAAACCTCAATGGCTCAACGTTTTTTATTGAGAGTTTAATCATTTTGTATCGATGTATAAACAATTATTTTCACCAAGTTTCGCATCAATCGTATTATTCGTTCTGTGCGGTGCATTTCGTATAAAAGTGAGTGTATATTTGAAATCAAATCAAATCCATTATTAGTGTATCAACATCAACGTTTTACATACGTCATACAATAGATGATTATAATAAATTAAGAACTAAATGAATTTTTTTGATGGACATATGTTCAAATTTAACTAGAAGGTTCACCATCCTTAGATAAATTTTTTTTAAATGTAACCCCTGAATACACTTCTTGACCCAGGATGGGGATATGATCACTAAATATTTTATAGGTCAACGTGTCAAAATAATTCATTGAAACTACTAAGAATAACTATAGTATACTATACCACATTAAAAGTCTAGGGAATATAATTATATAAACAACATTTAGGGGCGGAACGTAATACCGGCACCTCCACCATAGCAAATCAACTTAGAAATACTCATAACAGAAATGTTTTGGTTAAATCATCACAGGTTGGCCAAAGAATATCTGTTTTTTTATAACTAGTAAAAAGTAAGTAACTGTAACAAAAGTCACTAAAATTTCATCCACGTACTTTTATGTTTATTGGCTGTTTCCCGATCTGCAGGCAAATGTATTATGCTCGGAAAACTGCGGCCTTTTTATAGAGTCGGGTACGAATTTCAGGTTAATTTAGATAGTTCCGGTTAAGTACATGCTTATTTTCAGAAGTTCTCATGTAAGTGATAGGATGGTATAATACCTGTTAGTAAATATATGGTATCCTTTACTGCCAGGATTGCATATCATTAAATTTTGGCACAAATGCAGTACAACTCGTGAACTTATTATTAGTATCTGCCAACACATATATCCAGATTCCACACTTTGTTAGTTTATTTGGGTTATAAGTCAAAAAAAGTTAGTCTGTCTTTGAATCCAACTATAGGCTCCACTGAAATTTCCCTTGGCGGAACAAAATGTTCCTTGAACTTTTTCTCAAAAAAAATCTATATAATGACCTTTTGCACCCGACTCCAAAGACTTTGATCGTTTGGATGTGTCTCATGCAAATGAAACATTTAAAAGATTTGCATGAGTCAGTCTCTTTATTTATTTATATGGCACTAAAGAAAGGAAATTTAACATTGAAGTTTTGAGAACAAAATTCCTGCAGATGGCTGACCGTTATTTAATCCATATTTAGAAAAACTCCTAAAGAGGCCTCAAATTCTGCCACTTTAAGATCTACCAATGTATTCTACGTGGATCGATTTGATAAGCTTTTTTTTATTTTTATTGCGAGCAGAATTATTCATGTCTTCTACATTTTTTCCATCAATTCATTCGCAAAAAAAGTTCAAAAAAGTCAATGGGTTTTGTACAGTTAATAGGGAGCCACTAGATCTCCAATATGGTGCAATGGAGAACAGCCAACATTATAATAGGTGGCATGAGGCTTGTATGTAGGGTCGCAAAAAGTTGTCCACAGGGTGAAGTGCTCTCCTGTTTACTATGGAACCTAGTAGTTGACGACTATTGGGATCACTGAATAGGCAGGGCTTCTCTCAGGCAACTCGGTAAATATGTTAACGAAACATATGTCGGATGCTCTTGACATAGTACACAAATGGTGCATAGACTATTTGAAAATCCAGCAAGAAACGAACTGATACTGTTCACAAGAAGGAGGAAAATCAAGGATTTCAAGCTCACTCGGGGTGAGAAACTCACCCCGAAAGAAGAAGTCAAATATTTGGGCATTCTTCTAGTTAATAAACTGGACTGGAATGCCCATCAGACAGAGAGATCTAAGAAAGCATGCATAGCACTCTGGTAATGCAAACAAGGTGTGGGGAAAACATGGAGACTATCGGATGGCCATCGTGAGTCATATGCATCAGTCATATGGTGGCCAAGTACGACTATGAAAACAGCCGTACGCATATATTCAATATTTTTTTAAATGGCAACAAAATAACGTTTAGTACAGCTTTTACTACATCACTACGGAGTCTATAGATATCTTTACTTATATTGTTTCTTAAGTTACCCATAATATCTCTAACAGTAACAGCAGAATCTTACGAAAATTTGAAATAGCATTTACAGTTGGGAGGATTGTTACACATTAAAATTATTGGGTCAACAGTTGGTTTAGGTCAGGAGTATACAATTTTGTTAGCGTCGTCAGAGAAAAAAATATGTTAAATTCTTCTGATGATAAGCCTGAAGGATAATTATTATAATTAGCTGATGCTTTTTTTGAATTAATGATGGTCCACATTGCTTTCGGTTGGAAATGATTGTCTTTTATATATGAATTATTAGCATCCCGCTTGTATGACTCAATAGCACTCTTATAATTCTTTCTATGATGATTTCTTATGTCTATTATATCAGGATTTTGGGTTTGGTTGTACAATTCTGAAAGTAAATTTAGCGTGGCTCTCATCTTAGCTAAGGTATTGTTAAACCATTTAATTTGGAGAGTATTATTCAATATTTTTACTCGTTTTCCGGAAAAGCGTTTCTATTAGAAAAAATATGTTTACCACATGTTAAAACAATATATTATGGCAAATTTTTCGGACTATTTTTATCACGGAAATACTTTTGAATAAAGTTTGTTATATTGAAGAAGGAGACACCATGACTTCGTTTTGCCATTTTGTTTCCAGTAACAGCTAGTCTCCTTCTTCATTAAATTCAAGATGTACTATAAAGTAAACTCCTCCACAACTAAACCTCTGTTATATTGTTTACATAAACCTGTAAGCTTCTTAGGTTTCTATTTTAAATTCGTATGTGTTTTACACAATTATGTTATATTTCAGGTAGTCGTTTACTAGCTAGCCATCTTATTTATCAACAAGTCATCGTCTATTTTCCGTAGTTTCACAAGTTTATGTATATTGGTATTATTATCTTTTGTTAGTAAATAGTTATCTATAAAATTTTGTAATATAACCAATATTTTCAATATTCATATTAAATAAATTGTTGATAAAACTTTGTATAAGCAGTAGAATATATTCAAAGCGATCTCAATATTTCATATAAATGGACAATTTTTATTGTAAATCTCCACATACATATTACATTAAAAAAATAATTAAAATTTTCGGTAATTAATCGAGAGACAGCGATCGAAATTAAATTTAAATTACTAATGATTAACGCAGTTCTTTAGAAACATTTTGTTATATAATAACGTAATAATCAATTTTTAGATACGCTTAGTATTTTCGTATAAATGGTCCACTTAATTACATAACATCGCCTTGAAAATATTCAATTAACTAGAAGTAAAAAATAAACGGTTAAAACGATTATTATTAATTTTGGTATCGCATAACCAATGTTTACAAAAACGATAATATTGAAGAGAAATGAAAAACCACCAAGGTTATAAAGTTAATGCGTCAGCCTTAGACACACATATTGTTATTAAACAATTTGCGCACTTACCATTTAAACATTCTAATATGTATTGTAATGTACGTCTAACGATATTTGATTTGTCTCAGAAATTATTATTTTCTGGATAATTTTATATGTCGGTGAAATTATTTTATTTAACAGCTATTTCTCTAGAGTTTAATAAATATAAATTGAAGAATATTTCCGTGACAGTAAGAAAAAGTCCAAATATGACAAATTTATTTCCTATAAGAGTATTATACAAGTATTATTTGCGTTGGTCATAATGTAAACAATATAATATAATTATGGAGAAAATATAGAAGCAATAATATCACTGTACACTAATTAATTAAAACTATTTGCAGGACTTTTAAAAGCAAATTACTTACATTAACAATAAATTTGAAATTCACGTATGACAAAATTATAAAAAGAAGTACTTCAGCAATAAAATTATAAATACATTTCGGGCATATTTGGAAAAACACTTTAATAATAGAGTATCTATAATTCTTGCTCATTCGATCGTGTTCTTTATCTATTGATTTTATAGTACTTTTTACTGGGCTATCCAGAAGATGCATGATATTTAGAGATAAAGAATATAAGAACAAAGCATTAAAGACACTCCAAAAAATACTAGTTCAGATCTTTTAAAGAAATGTTATTTAAACAAGTCATTATTAAAACCGTACGTTGCGATCGTTACTACTTTGTAATCGATACTTACACTGAATTGATAAATTCACTATAGTTGTTCAGTTTCCTAATAGGTATAATAATCAGACCCATTTGAAAACGATCAAAAGGGATTCAGGGGACCACAAAATATAATTTCTGTTGATATTTCAATTTGCATAAAATCGCGATCAGAATACACGCATTTCGTACATAGAAGGTAATTTTTTTTCTCTATGTATGCCCATGGTAGCTGCATCGAAAGAACAGCCAAATCCAGAAAGCTTCTAGAAAAATTTCATGCACCGGAAGTGAATGTTTTTTCTAGGCCATTTTGTTTTTCCGGATATTCTTTTAAAAATAATTGAAACAATACTTGCAAATGAAAATGATAAATAATAAAACACTGAACAACTTTTATTAAACAACACCGACCAATCTACGTATGAAATAAGACCTAAGCTACAAAATTGCTTAGAAAATCATTAACAACATCTTTATTTGTTTGATTTTGTTTTTAAGGAATTAAAACAGTTATAGTAGTGAAAGTAAAGTGAGCGGGTGTCCTTTATCCCAGCATTAAATCTGTAGATTATACAAGAGTGCTTTGTTGAATGCCAATTTAATAAATTACTTTTAAATGGTTTTATAAGGAAACTTCTGCCGAAGAATTCAAAATATCTTTTCTAAAAATACTTAAGTATTGTATATTACTTAGAACATTTAACTTATTATACAAATATGGAGGAAAGTAGCATGTAGTATGAATTAGCTTAACAGAAGAATTTGAATGGCTTGAATTTAAGTCCGAGAACATCGATCTATGCAGGTAATTAAAACAGATTCACTGAACTTAATAATAATTAATAATAAGAATTATCTGCCCAATGAAGCCACGAGGTGGCAAAGCAAATGTAGCGGTGTCACTACATAGTCAATTAAAAAATTTTAAACACTTATATTTCATTAATTTAAGCCTCCATTATGCTTTGGAGTTTCGCCAAGTACAAGCTTGGTATGGCTTGTACTTGGCTCCAATAGAATCAGAGAAGGCAATATTTTAAAATTAAGACACGCATGATAAAATATAATCTAAATCGTACATGATTTAACCATATTTAACGTTTAGTCGTTTAAACTTAATAAGTGTACATGGTGGCTAAGTATATAACTTAGTGTTGTATCTCTTTTATTAATGAATAAAGAAAAAATCTGTAAATAGCATTCGATTCTCCTCAAAAAGATACCTGAAGAACATGCAATTCTCTTCTTGATAAAATAATAAATGAATGAGATATTAATAAAACTCGATAATGGAAAATATTGAATTTTTGGCTATAACTTTAAACCAAAGGCAATAGCTAATTTCAGTTTTCGGTATTAAGTTTGTCTCGAAAAAAGAGCTCAAGAATGCGCTATCGATTTTTTTCGTCTCTTCTAATAACCGAGATCCACCCTATACATGTACTAAATCTAGTTTATTTAAGATTTTATATAATATTAAATTGTTTTTTCCACTTATATGATAACCAATGAATCGTATATTAGTGAAGAATCTAGAGGTATACGAAGTTTTATATGCGGGATGCAATATTAAGTATATCGGACAAACTAATCATTAAACTGAAAAGAATCCACTTAATTTAAATAATAAAGATGATGGAATCCGCTTACCTAATACCTGGAAGGTTGTAATTAAAGCTAATATTACCCAAGCTCTAGATGTCCCACGAGGATTAGTCGTCAATCAATAGATTAACGTTGGTCTTAATTTACAGAGAGGTCAATATTCATGGATTAAAAAAAAACGGAAAGAATACAAAAAAATGGTGATGTGGCTATCATAGTACTTTCCCTATATTTTACTCGAAAACTATGCGGTTTATGCAAAAAGGTTATTCTTAATAATTTATTCAATTTTGAATTCTCTACAATTACTTGTTATATAACTTTCATGTTGCTTCAATAGTTTATTAGCAATTGGCAAAAAATGTAAAAAATTTCAATTTTAATTTTTTTTTCTCGAAAGTTAAGTATTTTATGAAAAATATATTTTAACAAAATTTGTTCAGTTGTTCATTCTCTTTAGCTTTTGTTTAGAAAGTTTTGTAATATTTTTCATATTAAAAAAAATATCGGAAAAAAACAAAAAACGTCTCGAGTAAACACCCACTTCCGGTTTATGAATGTTTACAAAAAGCTATTAACGATAAAACCTTATGTTTAAAGTTTCATCTTAATCCGATCAGTCGTTTTTGAGATACAGCACCCACGGACAGACAGACAGACAGACAGACAGACAGACAGACACACACACAGACACAATTTTTTTTCCAGAAATTAGTTTAATGGACTCAGAGGACCTCAAAACGGATATTTCCGCAAAAAAAAAAATTCAAAAAAAATCACGATCACAATACTTTCCCTATATATACTTCGTATATAGGGAAAGTAAAAAGAACGTTACATTTGACTAAATGTAATGTCATCTATTATTTATATAATTCAATTCCTGGCGGCGCAGTGTTTTAGTACAAAAAGTATTTGATTTAACTAATAGTTGTCAGTTTTTTTTAAATTGTAAGAGTGCGGTGTAATAATTCTTGTAGAAACAATTTTTTATTACCCCCAGAGTCATCTGAAAAATAGTACCCGTTTGTCAATATAAATAAAAAAACTAAGAATATAAAATGATTTCTCTTCATAGTCACACCGCAAATTTAAGCACTTATCATAACATGTAGCACGTTTTTATCCCAACTTCATATTCCTCTGCCGCCAGTCTATTTAGGTAAGTAATTACAGCACCTTCCAGTTCTTCATCTCTTTCAAATTTCTTTCCTTCCAAAATGTCCTTGAGTTTGGTAAACAGATGGTAATCTGAATGAAATGGATGTGAAGTCTACATTATAGGGTGGATGATTGAAAGTTTCCTATTTGAATTGTTGCATAACTTGTTGCGTTGCTTGTGGCAAAGTTAAGTTTGTTCTTCCGTTTTTGTAGCATTTTTTGTGCTCGTTAATTCTTTTCTCAAATGCACTTCCGGTTTATCCCACGTATGATCACTGTAAGTTAATAGATAGACACCACCATACCTTTGTTATTCTTTATATTTTTTCCTAATGTATTATTTATGTTGAATGCTGGTTCCATATTTATCTTTTAAATAATTTTCCTATAGTAATACGTTCTTTGCCTGTATAGGTTATTGACGTATAGTTATTTATTAAAGGTTCTTTTACATTTAATAATTTGTGTATGATATGCTGCTAATTTATGTGAGATTGGATGTTGTGAAATATAATGTATTATCGTAAATGTATGGGTTGGTTTATGATAAATTGAAAAGTCATGTTTATTATTAATTTGGGTAATTATTAGAAATTTTTATTGTTTTTGTGATTCTGTTTTTATAGTTTAAATTATTTCTTGTGTTGTTTATTTAGATTGTCTAAATCAGATTTGAATTATCTGGCTGTACCTTAGTTTGTCTAAAACAGATTTGAATTATCTAGGCTACGTATACATCATCCACATACTTAAAACAGTAATTATTAAAAATTAGTAATTTTGCTAATCCTTCCTCGAAATTGTCCATGAATATTTTAGCCATAAGGGATCTTAACGGGTATCCCAAAGCTAAGGCTTCTTTCTGGTAATAATATTTATTATTTAACTGTAAGTAATTCTAGGTGATACAAATATTCAGGAGCCTTATAATTTCTGATGTTATTATGGGATTTGTATAATTTCCCAAAAGTTTATTTTTAATAATTATAATTACTTCATACTGTAGATACTTTGTTCACTACACTCTTGATGAAACGAAATTATAACATTAGGTAAGTTTATATTAGAACACTTGTTATTTCTCATATTGTTGTGTTAATCTTCTTGACATATGCTTCGATCAGCAACGATGATTTTCAAAGGAATTACAAATTTTAAACTAAATTAAAATTGTAATTTTGTTTCAAAATGATTATCGCTTATCGAAACATATGCCAGTAAAATAAATACAACAATATAAAACAAGTGTTTAATCTAAAATATTATAATCACTTCATTTTGTTATTTTTTTACATCAAACGATACCAATTTCGCATTATTTGGTAAGTGAACGTTTTTTTTTCTGAGTTTGTGTTTTCTGTGAATTTCAATGTGAAGTTGTTGAATTCTCTTATTACTTTAATTAATATTTTGGTGCATGGGCCCTTTATATAATTTGATTGTATTGGCTTTTAATTGTTGAAAGTCCATTTTGAATTCACTGTAAGGTGTTGTAACTAAAACACAAACTTTCAAAGAGTATGCTTTTATTTTCCGCAACAATTGTTTCGCCACACTGTGGCTTCTTCAGGCGAATACTGGTCTAATTTTGTTGGTTTTTATAAGAATGATTATAATAAAATATATAAGTCCTTTACGTTGTAGAAAATTAACTAATAATTAGAAAAAACACGAAAATATTTCGTAAAATCTACAACAAATGAGTCTTATTAAGACTACAAGAACAAACCACTTTTGAAACAACTACTTCTCTAGCTAATACTTCGACAGACATTGAATAATACAAAAGTAATTTGCGTGTTACAAAATAGCAGGGCTATCAAAGCAACACTAGTTTGAACGTTTTTCTTTCTGTATGAACTAAAAATGATTGAATGTACGTTAAATAATTTGTGACTGAATATATTATGATAAATTTGGAACAAGAAATTAATTTAGGTTAGTGTAATTAAAAATAAATTAGCAAAAGCAATTAAATAATTCAATACTCAATTTATAACCATCTGCAGACACGTGTTTCGATCTATCGATCTCTTCAGTACAGCTTTATTATAAAATTGATTTCAAATATAAATAAAAACGTTTACTAAAATAAATATAATGAAATATAAATAACTTACTCAGATATGTACTCAGTCGGTTATATTTCATTATTGTGTCAGTACTTACATTGTTTAATTGATTTGTAAATTTAAATTTTGCTGTCGAGTTGTCATTCTCATTGTTTAGTGCTATTTCTATTTCTATGGCTAACAATTGTATCTATCTTATACCATAATTTTGTCTAATGTTGTATTTGAAACCTTTCTCTAAAAGTTGTATTTGTTCTGTTTTGAATTCTGTGTTTGATATATTAATAAACCTCTCGAAATACTCATTGTTATATTGAATTTGTTTTAGTTAAATTTTGTTTAATTAAATTTTGTTGACTTATCTTTAGTGTAATTGTCTAAGATATCGAACTCAACATTATGTAATCTAAATGCCAACTCATCGTGACATTTCTTCTTCTTTTATCCATTTCATTTGTTCGGCTTTGTGTCCTTCTTGAGCAGCTCGACCCTTGTTGTTCTTCTTTAAGAATATGTGTTTTGGTATGATATCGTTCCTTATATACTGGTGTGCGAACCATAGTTTAGTTTCCATTTCTTGTAGAAAATAATAGTTAATTGACGTTATAAACAAAATTACTGATTTTATACAATCATATGCCTGAAATTGTGTAATAGAAAACAAAATTCGACCTGCTAAGAATTTTATTTTATTTTGTTCTAGCTCGACTTTAGCGCATATATTTCATATTTAATTTTCATCAAATATATGACAAAATAAATCCATATAATAAAAAATTACACAACGTTTTGCATATACGAGGGTAGATTGAAACGTTTCCGGAATGGGCAACAGATGGCGCGCGTATCGTGAAATTGTTATGATGGTTGTCAAGGCTAACCTATTTTAGGTAAGCTGTCAAATTTTCAGACACGTGCGTCGTTCCGTTTTTGTTTACTAGGATATCTTGTGAAGCAAGTCAGGCACTTTTGCAAAAATGGATAAAAACGAATTTCGTGCAGTCATCAAACATTTCTGGATGGATGGGAAAAAGGCGACGGAGATACGAGATATTTTGCAGAAAGTTCATGGCACATCCACACCTTCATTTTCGACTATTAGTTTCTGGGTGAGTGAGTTCAAACGTGGCCGTACGAGCACCAAGAATGTCCAAAAACGGCCACAAATGAAGAAATGGTCGACAAAGTCCATGATCTCGTGTTAGCCGATCGACGAGTGAAGTTGCGCGAAATAGTAGAGACCATTGGCATCTCATATGAACGTGTGCAAAATATCGTGCACGAACATTTTGATATGAGCGCGATGGGTGCTGCGTTTGCTGACTATGGACAACAAGCGAAATCGTGTGACCACTTCGAAAGAGTGTTTGGCCTTGTTAAAGCGTAAACCAACGGATTTTTTTCGCCGATTCGTGACCGTGGACGGTGAACCAAGCAGCAGTCGAAAAAGTGGATTTCTCTAGGCGAATCTGCTCCGAAGAAGGCAAAGACTGTCCCATCGGCTGGAAAGGTCATGGCCACCGTTTTTTGGGATTCGCAAGGTGTGATACACATCGACTTTTTGCAGAAGGGAAGAACTATCACGGGACAATACTACAGCGATTATTGGATCAATTCAACGGCATATTGAAGGAGAAACGGCCTCATTTGCAGAGGAAAAAAGTGCTCTTCCACCACGACAACGCGTCGGCCCATTCATCCCGAATCGCCAATGCTAAATTGGCTGAATTGGGCTACGAGGTGGTGCCGCATCCCCCGTACTCTCCAGACCTGGCCCCGTGCGACTTCTTTTTGTTCACAAACATGAAGACTTAGCTCGGAGGCAAGCGCTTTACGTCAAATGAGGAGGTCATCGACGCCACTAAAGCTTATTTTGCAGAGTTCCCGAAATCATATTTTTCTGAATGCTTAAAAAAGTTGGCGCACCGCTTGGAAAAGTGTATCGCCCTGCAAGGGTACTATGTTGAAGAATAAAAAATAAACCTGTTTAATTACTGCGTTTTCTTGCCCATTCCGGAAACTTTTCAGTATACCCTCGTATTTTACACTAAATTACGAATAGTAATTACTATAATATATGTTAAACATTTCGTTTATATTTACAATTATATGCTACAATACGTCTAAATAGGAATATAATTATTACCATTAGATTGGATCAAATCCCTTGAGGTAAACGGAATAACATTTTTACAAAAGCGACAACCGACAATGTGAAATATTGCGGTATACCACATGCTCAAATTACTAATATTGAAAATTAATATGTTTATTTCTAAAAAACGAATTCGTGACATTCCAACACGGATGTTCGTGTTAAACATATTATTAAATATTTCACACAGAGAATATTTCAATAGGTACAAAATAGTATCTTAAAAATTATGAAACTTGTAAATAGTGAAGATAATATTTTATTATTTTAGAATACAAATTAAGAATTGCCCCCAGGAAGTAAAAATAAATAAAATTAAAATAAACGCCTTTTTTAGTTGTGAGATAATTATTATGCAAGGAAATAAAAAAACACACATTAAACTGCTACTAGAAAATTGAAAATTTTTAATATAATTATTCATTTCATCGTACTTAAACAAAATTAATAGACGGTTGCGTCATCCATGCTAAAAAAATCACCTGGAAGTAATTAAATATAATATAAGAAATATTACAAATAATATATTTAATAATATAGGTAACTAATATATAATTATTAATATGTCAAAAACTGATTCAAATAAGATATGGCTAGAACTGTAAATATGTTTTGATGCGATAAACTAGGTATGAAATTTTACTATTTATAAAATTATTTAAAAATAAATATCATATCAGATAACAAACTCAATGCCTAACTGACATATATATTTGGTAAATATGTATGAACGATAAATATAAATATCTGTTAAATAAAAATAGAATTGCATATACTTAATAATTTGTGAAGTATGGTGCGAAATGAATATTTTATATTTTTTGTAAAAATGAGCAATAATAACAATGCCTTTATTTATTTAAAAAATATCTTGTTACAAAGCATTTTCTAGACATAAAAATATATTTTATTATAGATATAACATGCAAATTTCTATTAAGAAGAATAATTAATTACACAAATAAATCAATGATTCAAAAGAGCAAACATATATAAATAAGAAGTCAGGCGTCTATTTGTTAATATGTGGTGATCTTCTGAAAGTTTTAGTTATACAAACAATAAATAGTTTTGAATCAAGAATTACAGAATACCACACACCAAAATAAATTTTTAAATTATATATCTCACATGATAAATATTTTCTATTATGTTGCCTTATTGGTTTTGAATATAAATTAATTTTGAAAGATCTGGTATTCTCTATTTTAATAACACTATACAAACAAAATTCCTAAGTTTCTTAAGGAATTTGTTAGTATAGTGTTATTAAAATATGATAAATTAATACATACGAAATGTTAATGCGCCCTCACTGAATCTTCTAATACTAATGAACCATGGGATTCTATCATATCTTTAAATACTCTGATTATAATATTGGACGAATAATTTACACAATTTAAGGATGTTATTCTTAAGTCAGTACATTCTAAATTACATAATTTGGAGTTGCGTATCACGTATCGCCCTTGAAAAGTTGAATACTGTTACTTTTGTAAATCACAGCTTTACCCAAGAGAATCTCATCGATAAAATTCAAAAGCATCATCGGCAGGTGGAAAATATAATGGTGTTTAATGAACCTACGGGATCACATGCTTTTACAATTGGGCTAATTGGAATATTCAGATGAGGAAACTGCTAAACGTAGACCAGTTCAACTATGCTTTAATAATCGAGAATCTGAAGTGGACATTAAAAAATTTCTCGCTCGGATGGTATTAATAAATCTGATAAAGAACCTTCTTAACTATTTACAATCATTAAAAAATGAACTGATAATGCAAAAGCAGCATGGGGAAAACAACATAACAATTAAATATTTCTGAGTAAACCCAGAATTGTTCCCATAAATACTTATTATAGAACAGTGCAAAGAAACTAAATATTTATTTTCATAATGTAGGTGGTCTCAGAACTAAGTTAAGTAAATTACATAACTTAATTTTTTTTTTCTGTTTTTGATGTGATAATAATAGTTGCATGGCTTGATATCTCAATTCGTGATGGTGAATTATTACTTACAGGTTTCAATATATTCCGGTGTGATAGGTCTTCCTTGACATACTGAAAATCTGTTCTGATTGCCGTAAATTCCTCAATTAATTGAATAAAAATGGAGCCAATTAGTAATGCTGATGAACACGTATTTCCCAAAATGATTATGTTTGTATTAGGTACTGCGAATTTTAGTCCAATTCTCCAGTATTAAACTATGAGAATCATACTATCAAATTAGTGTGGGCTATCCAACTTTAAAGTATATTTATTTCGGTTACTATAATTGCAGTCAACTTTTGGTTGGAAAGGCTTGCGCTAATAATGAACCATGTATGCCGAAATGTATAATAGCATTTAATATTTTAATACAAAAGAATAATATTCCGTATTATACAGGCATTTTTCAGAATATGATTCTTTCAAATCATAATAATAAGAACTAGATATCTGTAAGTCTGTTGATAATTGTTTTTCAAAAAATCTCCATACTCATCGTCTATTTAATAGCCTAGTGTATAAAAGCAGCTTCATTAAGATTTAATGTAGTGTGATTTTAAAACAGCTGATATTAAATCAGTGCTTAGCTTCTGTTGATTGTAATATTATTCTTAATGATCCTGATTTAACACCTTTCTTAAATCCTTTTATGATGTTGTAAGCATGTGTATGAATTTATATGTCCCATTAGAGCGTAAAAAAGTCTACATTTCTAAAATGGTTTAATCATAATCCAATTAACTAAAACCAGGTTTGGTAGTTTGGTGGTCAACTGGTTTGAAAGCTTTCACAATACATTGATAATCATTTATCAAATGTTATTAATGTTACATCAGTGGTTCCTCAAGGTTTACACTGTGGTCCAATACTTTTCTTTCGATTTACAAATGCTTTAAACATTCACATTTCTTATTATTCGCTGATGACATAAAATTATTTTCTACAGTAAAAAGTTTGGATTAGTGCCAAGCAATTTAAAGTGATTACATTAATCTTTCAAATTGGTGCATCCTAAATAAGCTTAATTTAAATATGTTTCGATTTCTTTTAGTCTTTCTAAGTTATAGTAAATTGTATTGAAAACATTAACACAAATTTGTGAAGAAAATGTTAATGTTTTCAATACAATTTACTATAATAATAATCTTCACGTAACTTGAGAAATATATTTCGTTAATTAAATTTTCTTACCCAATTGATAACCACTTATTAGAAGATGTTGACAAAATTAACAACTTGGATATGCTAGTATTCTAAAACTGAAAATCTCGTAAATCTAGAAAAATACTGGTGATGTTTTGGATTCAGGCTAATTAACGGGCTTCTTGATTGCTCCTATGTATATCACAGATATATTTTAATTATTGGAAAAATAAATGACTCAGATTTTTATTTCGTTTACAATCCTACTGTACTAATTCGCGATGAGAACGATTCTTAAAGTTATTTGATGCCCTGAACTCAGATCTTCAATCCGTGTTACAAGATTGGTTTTAGTTTCGATCAGTTTACCTTTTATTTGTTTGCCCTTAACTCTTCGCCATAAGAGGTGCGTGCCGTCTAGAATGGTGTAATGAGAGACGTCAATGGGTCGATCAATGGAGGCAGGTTATCTTCAGCGATGAAACGAGATTTTGTTTGTTTGGCAATGGTCGTAAATGGTTAGACGTGGCCGAGGAGAACGAGGAAATTTACAGTTTGTAGTGGAACGCCACACAGCTACTACGCGGAGGTTATGGGTGGCGATCGGTTATGGAAGAATAAGATCGATTTTTAATGTTCAGACAATCTGGTACTAAAACTTCTGCTAGTCTGTCCGATGTACACAGAGTCACAATCCCCTCCTTGAGAATGACTTATAGTCGAAACTAGTCGGAGTAAAATAAATAACAAGTGAAATCATACCAAGTGTTTTAATTCAATCAAATTAATGAAATATAATAATAAATATAAATAACTTACTCATGTATGTACGGTAACTGACACAAGAATGAAATATAATCGACTGAAGGTTTGAATTTATACCTGAGATGGATTGTTTTTATTTGTATTTAAAATCAAATTTATAATAAAGCTGTACTGAAGAGATCGAAACACGTGTCTGCAGATGATTATAAACTAATTTAATTTAATGAAATCAGTTTAAATTCAATGTTTGTTCATATTTTTTCACGTTATAGTCACATTTAAACAATCTAAAATACATTTTATCATTTATTAGTTTATTTAACAGGAATAATTTCACTCAAATTACTGTTGCTTTGATAGTTGTACTATTCGTAACACGCAAATTAATTTTGTTTTATTCAATGTCTGTTGAGGTATTAGCCAGAGAAGTAGTTGTTTAAAATTAATTTCTTTTGTAGTCTTAGTAAAACTCATTATTGCAGATTCACGAAATATTTTCGTATTTTTAAATTTATTAATCAAGATTAAATTACTGCAATTTTAACTTTGTACGAAGAAGTTGAAAATATGACTTTCGATCATGTTTTGCGCGTTCTGAACCACTCTATGAGGTAACAGAATAGTAAGGATGAATTTTGCTCCTCAACATGTCGCATAGCAACTTCGACGAAGAATCAAGCTTCCGTACTACACTTTGCGATGGCCGAGTACGTGTATAAACACTATAAAGATACCCAGGAGATCGCTACGGAGTCCAGGAAGTCGAAAGTTTTGGATTTTTAGGTATGGTTTGGGGTGGGATTAGTATCGACAGTAGAACCGACCTTGTTGTAATTCCAGGAAATCTTAACATTAATCTCTATGTTGAAATTGTGTTAGGAGAACATGTTGTCCCTGTGACATATGGAATAAGTCCAAATTTTTTGTTAATGCAGGATGACGCACAATCACTTTAGAGTTCCTACAAGAACTGGAAATTTAAATGGCGTGACCTGCGTTAAGTCCTGATTTCAATCTCATAGAGCGTGTTTGAGATATGCTCGACAGACGTGTTGGAAGTTGCCCGCACCCTTCTTAGACCATCCAGCAGCTAACAGCGGCTCTTATGGAGAATGGTACGCTATACCAAAATAAGACCTTCGAAGACTTTTGCGAAGCATGTCAAGACGGTGTAATGCCGTTATTCGTCCTATAGCAGCACATACCCTTTATTAAGTTACCACTTTATGTACAAAACTTAAAAATTTATTTAAATACGTTTTGCACTTTGGTTTTGGTAGTTGTTAATTATTACGGGTACTTTAAAAGTACGTGATGCTGTCACTTCCATATGTGCCAGTTAAAAGAATTAAATAGTTTTTCTCTACGACTATTAAATAATACACTCATTCTTGTTGTATATTAAATTGAATAATAGCATAAATTCTTCACACCGTGAATTCCTACAAAGAAATCACTCTAGATTAGCCAATCACATCCTTTGATTTTTAAGAATTCACGCTAATATGAAAAAATCACATTGCTTTGAATGTGAAAAATCGAGAGTATCTTAGCAACCTCCTAACAAGTCGCCATTTGAAACGTCAAATACACCAGTTATTTATAACGTCTAGTACACTCATTATTTATTGCTGTTGTATCGCATAATTGTTATTAATATAATATTTACAATGGACGTTAGTAGTGATAGTGATAATGAACTAACATGTACGCCTCCCGAAATTCAAGAAATTGCACAAGCATCTACAATGAATTTACCGCCGGAAAAGTCCAGAAAGCAGTATACTCAAGTTTATACAAAATTTATGGAATGGAGACAATCCAATAATGTAAGTTCCTTTTCGGAAAACATTCTCCTAGCATATTTCACAAAACTTTACGAAAAATACAAATCGTCATCTTTATGGAAAATATACTCCATGTTAAGAAGTACATTAAATGTTTACAATGAAATTAACATTGAAAATTATCCAAAATTGCGGGCTTTCCTTAAACGAAAAGGAGACGGATTTCAGGCGAAGAAATCGAAAATATTTAGTGCCAAGATATAAATAAATTCATTACAGAATCTCCGGATTATATATATATCTCGGAACAAAGGTAACTTTAATTGCTTTTGCCTAAACTTAAAAGTATTAAAGTTTTTATTTTATTAGAATGCACTCAATGAAAATGGAGGACATTCAAGACCTTAATTCAGCTCTTTTAATAACCATACCTTACACTAAGACAAATATTGTTACAAAATTTACTGTTACAGGTAAATTTTATGAAATATGCAAAAAGTATATTGCACTACGCCCAGCGAATGT
Source organism: Ontholestes murinus (assembly GCA_963969525.1). Taxonomy (NCBI): domain Eukaryota; kingdom Metazoa; phylum Arthropoda; class Insecta; order Coleoptera; family Staphylinidae; genus Ontholestes; species Ontholestes murinus. Next base: position 25,979,676 of record OZ018397.1, on the reverse strand, counting down.
AATAACTCCTTCATTTTTCTTAAACTACCAACATGATGCAGGAGGAGATATTACAACTCTCAAACGACATGGAGGCTGGAAGAGTACCTCCGTAGCTGAAGGCTACGTGGATGATTCTATGACAAATAGAATGAACACGGCCAACAAAATACTTCAGTCGGTAGAACAAAGTACTAGAATCGCATAAAATATACAACACACAGCACAGACTAGCACTTTAAATGAGGCGAGTTTTGATCAAGATTCAACACCGACTGTATTAAATATCAGTAATTGTAGCAACTTTACTATAACTTTTGCCAAAAAGTAAAATTAAATTACTTATTATATACTTGATAGGTCATATTATAATTGCAATGTTTAAAATTTAAAGTGTTAATAAAGATTTGTATTAAAAACTATGATTAAGTTTATTATAGTCGTAGAGAAAGTATAGTCTTCTACTTGCGTAGAATGGCTATTATTCACTTGGATGATTCTAACACTCGCTCGCTACGCTCGCTCGTGTCCGAAGCTTAATCCACGTGAATAATAGCCGTCATTCTACGCTCGTTGAAGAATGTACTATTCTCTACGACTATTAAATAATACACTCATTCTTGTTGTATATTAAATTGAATAATAGCATAAATTCTTCACACCGTGAATTCCTACAAAGAAATCACTCTAGATTGGCCAATCGCATCCTTTGATTTTTAAGAATTCACGCTAATATGAAAAAATCACATTGCTTTGAATGTGAAAAATCGAGAGTATCTTAGCAACCTCCTAACAAGTCGCCATTTGAAACGTCAAATACACCAGTTATTTATAACGTCTAGTACACTCATTATTTATTGCTGTTGTATCGCATAATTGTTATTAATATAATATTTACAATGGACGTTAGTAGTGATAGCGATAATGAACTAACATGTACGCCTCCCAAAATTCAAGAAATTGCACAAGCATCTACAATGAATTTACTGCCGGAAAAGTCCAGAAAGCAGTATACTCAAGTTTATACAAAATTTATGGAATGGAGACAATCCAATAATGTAAGTTTCTTTTCGGAAAACATTCTCCTAGCATATTTCACAAAACTTTCCGAAAAATACAAATCGTCATCTTTATGGAAAATATACTCCATGTTAAGAAGTACATTAAATGTTTACAATGAAATTAACATTGAAAATTATCCAAAATTGCGGGCTTTCCTTAAACGAAAAGGAGAAGGATTTCAGGCGAAGAAATCGAAAATATTTAGTGCAGAAGATATAAATAAATTCATTACAGAATCTCCGGATTATATATATCTCGGAACAAAGGTAACAAATGTAATTGCTTTTTCCTAAACTTAAAAGTATTAAAGTTTTTATTTTATTAGTATGCATTAATCGTAGGAATAATGGGAGCTTGCCGTAATAATGAAATGCACTCAATGAAAATGGAAGACATTCAAGACCTTAATTCAGCTCTTTTAATAACCATACCTTACACTAAGACAAATATTGTTAGAAAATTTACTGTTACAGGTAAATTTTATGAAATATGCAAAAAGTATATTGCACTACGCCCAGCGAATGTAATAACTCCTTCATTTTTCTTAAACTACCAACATGGAAAATGCACTATTAAAAAAATTGGAATTAACAAATTTGCATCAATGGGCAGACAAATAGCAACTTACTTAAATTTACCGAATACAAATCTGTACACCGGACATAACTTTCGTAGATCTTCTGCCACCTTATTGGTTGATGCAGGAGGAGATATTACAACTCTCAAACGACATGGAGGCTGGAAGAGAACCTCCGTAGATGAAGGCTACGTGGATGATTCTATGACAAACAGAATGAACACGGCCAACAAAATACTTCAGTCGGTAGAACAAAGTACTAGAATCGCACAAAATATACAACACACAGCACAGACTAGCACTTTAAATGAGGCGAGTTTTGATCAAGATTCAACACCGACTGTATTAAATATCAGTAATTGTAGCAACTTTACTATAACTTTTGCCAAAAAGTAAAATTAAATTACTTATTATATACTTGGCAGGTCATATTATAATTGCAATGTTTAAAATTTAAAGTGTTAATAAAGATTTGTATTAAAAACTATGATTAAGTTTATTATAGTCGTAGAGAAAGTATAGTCTTCTACTTGCGTAGAATGGCTATTATTCACTTGGATGATTCTAACACTCGCTCGCTACGCTCGCTCGTGTCCGAAGCTTCATCCACGTGAATAATAGCCGTCATTCTACGCTCGTTGAAGAATGTACTATTTCAGATGTTCTTAATTTTATTTGCATTTCCCGTTTGAATTTGAATTTGTTTTGAGCAGTGCAGTAGATGTTCTTTTTGAGACCTTTATTAATCTTTATAATTGGTATAGCTCTTGATAATATATGTGTTAACATAATTTATCATAAAAGGTATGGAATTTATTATTGTATAACTTCATTTGAGGGCACTTTATATCTTAGCTAAGCATGATATGATTTTAAAACTAATTAATTGATAAAACCTTACCACTGAAAAAAAAACAGTGCACGTAAAACTTTGGCTGATCCTGAAGACTAAGCAATTTTTAGTTGCCTTTGAGAACATTGCTCACTATTATTCAACGCAATATCTGTAAGAATCAATTTAAAGTTTAGGGATTTATAAATGACGCGAGGAATGCTTATCAAATTATCAAATACTTTTAAGGATCAAATCATTACAGATGGAGTTGCCGTTGCAAACGTATTCGGTGACTGGTTTTCTGCTATCTATGTTAGTAGTAATATACCAATACCAAGATTATAAATAAAGCTAAAGCTCTTCTAAGGAAGTATTTTAATGACAATGTTCATCTAAATGTTTGTTCATTAGTAATTCCAATACATACACTGTTAATGCCATCCCTTCAAGGAGCAAAATTTCGAATGGTGGGAAGAAGAGTTAAATTAATCAACATTTGAAAGCTATGATTCGAAAAATATATAAGAACTATCGAGGTGTTGCTCTTTAGTCTATAATACTTAAAATTACGAATAAACTCCATTTCCTTTGGTTGTTTACTCCACAGTATCAAATTTATTGGAATTTGTTGAACATCTTTGGAAATCACGTACAGGTAGACACAGAAATTAGTATTTCTCAACAGAAAAAATTTAACAGAGTTCAACATTCAATTCTAATCAATAAAGTGGTTTATTGTTCACATTATTCATTGGATTATTAGTTTTCTTACTAATATTCAACAAATCAATAACCATTTATCTTCTAATATTAATTTTTTATAGAATAGGAATCATTTCAATGTTCAATTACTTTAATTATGATAGATGTGTATTATTTGCAGATGTCTTTAAATTGTATCACCTAGATATGATATCGCTCGTAGTTATGATCTTCATTCAGATTTGGATAATTTACAAGACTGGTGTGAATACAATGAACTCTATTTAAACATTGGGATTGCAAGGTTATTAGCTTTAGTAGACGTTCTTGCTTACTTAAATTTACATATAATATCGCCAACATAGTTTTGGAAAGAGTGAATTATATATTTGACCTTGGGGTATAAAAAGCTCCTAAATGAATGAGTGATATGAGACACTGTAGACTTTTTAGTTACAATACATTAAAAATGTTATATTATAGCCTTGTTCTGTTCAACTTCAAATATGTATCTATCACATCTTATTATAAACGTTACAAAGATCAAATAGAACGTGTCCAAAAAGAATCTACTTTATTTGTATCGTTCAAATTAAAATTGTCTAATAATGATTATATGTAACTCAGTTTGCTCTATACTGATTATTGAAAGTCCCAATTTACAAATTATAAAATCAGATTTATACTTCTTGTATAAAATTGTCTCTGGATTAATATCTGATGACATATTAGAACATATTGACTTTTAGTTTCCTTGTCCAATCGTTTTTTGCATTTTTTACATTTAAAACAATATTAAATTATTATGGCTTAAATAATCCTATACAAAAAATTATGCATTATAGTATTTTTTTAAATTCTAATTTTGTGTAGATGTTTTGGAAGATTCTGACGGTCAATCTTAATTCTCGTGTTAGTTCTACATAAGATGCGTCGCGATATCAAACTAAAATTTCAAATCACGTGAGTCATACAAGGTAGTATTAAATTTATGAGTTAATTACGAATAGAAAAATTCAATAACAGTGTATAGATAGAAGTTATCTATCTATAACACGTTTATAAAACGATAAGAACATAAAAAGACACTATATTGTTCTGATTGTGATTTCAGTCATGTGATCACAGCTATTAGTTATATAATTCAATGTACTTCAACAAAACAGAACTTTTTCTAGCGAACAAATACAATTTGTCCCTTACAACTTTGGGGATTTGTTTTGAAAGAAAAGTTAAATGCATTATAATGCGTTAAATAGAACAAAGAGCCTCAAAAAGTTTCTGTGTATCTCTTAGAGTGGCCAGTCGGTGCGCGAACGTCTGGAAAGTTTCCGTATCGAAAGTTTGCGCGAGACCGTCATTTTTTCCTTCGCACACCAAACGGCAATGCGAAATCCATTTTTATCGATTCGCGCACCCCATTTTGTGCCACCTGAATATAAATTGGAAGACTATCGATTATTATATATTTAGGTTCGTTTTTGTCATCAAACATTAATTTCCTCTGTAAAAAAAAACATTACTTGGCGTTAATTAAAAGGCGTCAAACGAGTTATAAATTATTTTAGTTAAAAAATTTCGCGTATGTCAATGACAACATAAACTTCAGTTTTAAATATAAAGCCTGAAATGTTATAATTACTAACATATAGGATGTCAAGTTAATATATAGAAAAGGTTGAATATAAGTACGTTTGAGCTAGAATTAGTCTTCAGCTTTGTCGACAATTTTGCATTGTCCGCTCTTCAATGTTTTACAACACCGATCAGAATTTATTGAACATAATATTCATAATTTTTCTCCTCTCCTTAAAGATTATTGTCATACCTTTGTGTGTGTGTAATATGAGACCCAATCGCTATCGCCTGTTGCAATGCGTTTTAACTTGCGTTATGTAAAGATATTTTCCAGATGGGTTCTAAGAATGTTAATTTCTCGGAGTAATACTACATTTAAGTAAGAACCATGAGCTACCAGACAAACTAACATACTAACTCCTCGTACTAACGCGCCGTTAGATTTGTAACTCATTTGGATATCTATATACATGTCTTTAAATAATTTGAAAAACACGAAAATATTTACGAAAGATCTACAACAAATGAGTCTTATTAGGACTACAAGAACAAGTCACTTTTGAAACAACTACTTCTCTAGCTAATACTTCGACAGACATTGAATGATACAAAAGTAATTTGCGTGTTACAAAATAGCAAGGCTATCAAAGCAACACTAGTTTGAACGTATTTCTTTCTGTAAAATGAACTAAAAATGATTGAATGTACGTTAAATAGTTTGTGAGTGAGTATACTATGGTAATTTGGAACAATATATGAATTTAAGTTGATGTAATTAAAAATAAATTAGCAAAAGCAATTAAATAATTCAATACTCATTTTTATAACCATCTGTAGACACGTGTTTGATATTTCAATCTCTTCAGTACAGCTTTATTATAAAATTGATTTCAAACATAAATAAAAACGTGTTTTTCTAATTATTAGTGAATTTTCTACAGCGTTAAGGACTTTATTTTTATTATGTCTTTAAATGTTTTACACCTCTTCAGTAGCTCGGCTTAAAATACTCTATTTCCTAGTTAAAGGCCCGGTCAAGAATTAATAGATTTAAATTATTGCCGATTTACGACAGAATTTAAACGAGGCGTTTACTAGGAGTTGGGTTGGACAGAAAGGAACAATTGAGTGGTTACCCAGGTCACCTAATTTAAGTCCTCTCTACTTTGTTCCAACTTGATCATTATTGAGAAGTTAACGAAAAACACTTTGAACATCTATTATAATTTTGCCTTTTTTTATTTTTAACATGATTTTAAATTGTAATAAAATATGCAATTTAAAATCATGATAAAAATAAAACAAGGAAAATTATAATAGATGTTCAAAGTGTTTTTCGTTATTATAATAATACTGATATTAAATTTTCCAACATTTTATTTTGAGTTTCATTTAAAGATAAAACTACGCATGTAGACATTCACTTTGCACTATGAAATGCTTCAGTCATATTTTAACGAATGCTATTCCAAGCTATACCAGAAAATGCTAATGTTTTGAGTTTATTTGGATTTTTTAGCCTCATGATTACACAAAAAAAATATCGTCTTCATTTTTGAATGAATTAAATAAACTTACCAACAAAACGGACAGGCTAAAATTCGTAAAAAATTGTACATGGTATCGACCCAACTTCGCCAAAATACTTAGTCCGATGGGTACTAAAATTTCTGCATATTATACGAATGTAAAATACAGCCAACAGAGACAGACATTGTATTAATGAAAAATATCGTTACCCTTAGGAGTCATCCAGGATAAAAAGATACTATTTATTTTTTAAGCAAGGAATTGCCAACAAATCTGCCGAAGAAAATACCGAGTCCCCTTGTTATATCTTGTACTTCGCGTTTTATAGCACACTATAGGTTATCCTACATATGATACTGGTACAGAAATACTTTCGTCAGAAAAAGTGATGAGGAACGGAGGAATGAATCAAAATGCCAATGAAATAAATTCACTCAATAAAACCCACATGTTTCATGCAAAATACAGCTATTAGTCAAAAAACTGATCGATTTATTTGGATTATTTGAAGAATCGCCTGATGCATACAAAAATCATTAGGATCGAAAATATCGAATTTCTCTAAATATAGAGCACTAAGAATATGCATCTCTAAAATGGCAGGTAGAGGGATGCATCACGCCTTTCACTGCTACCAAGCCATCTTACCCAGCTTTCGCCCAGAGAAGAAATCGGGAGGAGAAAACTGAGCTTACCATTCTGTAAAGATTTTGTACAACTTGTGACCCGAACAAAACCCAATGATTCATTTTGTTTGAATACGATGGTAATAGCCTAAAGCAGACATGTGCAACTATATCAAGACCGCGGGCCGGAAAACAAATTCAACCTAAAATCGCGGACCGGACCTTTATTTGAATTCACAAGGAACGGTGAGATTCGTAGTTTGATTTAAGGAAATTATATTATATTTATTACGTTTTAACATTAAAAAATGTAAAAAATAACAACACATATGTACATGTATGTAGTCATTTATTAGAACTGGCTTTCAGAAAATAGATTAAAATGAACAAGTACAAACATATTTAATGGGAAGAAGTGCCTTCATATTTTTCACCAAATAATCAATATTTGGTTAAATATCGGATGTCGCAACACGCAGAGTGTTCTCCAAATGTGAGTCTGTTAATCTTGTAGGTGTTTTTGATTTAAAAAACTTCATTTTCTGCTCACATTTGTATGTACTTTAATAACTTTTTTCTGAGCCAAAGATGCGAGATTTGGAAATGTATCGGTTGCTAAATATTTTTTATAAAAATCAGTTAATGGCATATCTCTAAATATCGCCTTAAGATCGAATTTTTCTTGCAATTCAATGAGTTCCCATTACAATGAAAATCGAGCTTCTTCTATTTCCACATCAAATGGGTGGGAAAAAATTTTTCATCTCTTAAAAATTGTAACTCGTTTGCAAACGTTTTGAAGTTAGCATGATCTTTATGATTTGCAAGAGTGAGAAAATGGTAGGTATTCCCTGTTCGGAGCTGATTTTCCCAAAGTCTTAATTTATTTTCGAACGACTTGACGCGACCATACAGTTCATCAACAAGTTGTTCTTGGGTTTGTAACTTTGTATTTAATTCATTCATATGACTTGTTACATCAACGAGAAACGCAAGATCGCAGACAAAATTTGTGTTATTTAGCTCTTGTACAGGTTTTTCTTTCATATCCATAAAACAAATACCTCATCTTTCAAATCATAAATTCGTTTTAACATTTTTGCTTTACATAACCAGAGCACTTCACAATAAAATATCAGATTTTCAAATTCAGACTGCAGTTCTTTCAAAAATGTTTGGAACTGACGATGGTGAAGTGGTGCGATGGTGCTCTTGATTTAATGAAATTTATGCCAGAAACTACTGTTTTTATTACATGTGTACATTTTTGCACACACATTTTGTTGATATAAAATGTAGTGAAATACACTCAAATTTTCAGTATCAATATTCCTAATTCAAAATTCCAATTTAATTCTATAGACAACTCCTAAATTAGAACCAGCCATAGATGAAGCACCATCAGTAAAAATTCCATTTAGATTCTCCCATTTAAGCTCAAATTGATCAAAAGCTGCATTTACTTCTTCGAAAATGTTTTCTCCTCGTGTGGTATCCTTCATAGGTCGGAGATGAACTCCGCCCTTCAACTTGCTGTCAAAATTTCTTTGTATGTTTTCAATATTTTATATCTATTTTGTAATAACTGCTGTTTTTAAGCAAGTATGACAAGTAATAAATAAATAAATAAATTTTTCCATGTAGTTACATTTGATATCAACTCCTCGAATAAAAGTAGCTAATTGTGCGGTATCGGCAGTATCTGTGCTCTCATCGAGAGCAATTGAAAATGCCTCAAACTTCTGCGACGCATGTAACTTGAGGTTTGATTTGATATCATTGGCCATATCATCGATACGTCATATTATAGTCCAGAGAAAAAGGCTTATTTTTTCTATATCGTCGCTCTTTTTAGGACACAGTTCTTTAACGACAGCACTAAGACACTCTTTAACAAAATCACCTTCAGAATAAGGTTTAGAATGCTTTGCAATTTTTTCACTAATTATAAAACTTCCTCATACAATACTATTGCATAAATAACTTTGTTTGTGGAAAAGGGTCTGTTGCGCAGATAAATATGTTTTCAAATTTATTATTTTATCTTTCCTTTGTTCCCATTGAGATTACTATAACTAGAATGTTTTGATGTAAAGTGGCGTTTTAAATTAAATTATTTTACCACTGATATACTTTCGAGGCAAATTAAACAAACAGGCTTATTTTTTGCATAATAAAAAAGTAATCGTTAGTCCATATATCTTGAAAAACACGATTTTCAATATCAACTTTTCTACTCTTTTCTAATGTCATTTTAAATATTATGTTAAATTGTAAATTAATTATGAATTTAGAAACTGCCGTGCCTCACTACAAATAACTACGTGCTTTTGCTCTGCTGATTCTTCCTTCACTAATCAACATACTTACAGCCAGTGCAAATAAGACGGGATTTTCCCTGTTTATTGCATACACTGAATGCTGAATTGACTAAATACATTGCAAAACTTTATGATACCTATAAAACTTTATGAGCCTTACATTATATGAAAATTATTAAGAATAATTTTTACCTTCAAGGGCCAGGTTTAGTGAGATTTGAAAATTGTGTGCGGGCCGGATAAAGTGAAGTCAGCCACATGCCTGGCCTAAAGCTTCATCAATCAATTGAGCCAGAAAACGCATTCTTGTCTACTGGATAAATTTGAACGAAACCAATTTATGAAAATGGTGATGTGGCCATCATAGTACTTTCCCTATATATTACGCGAAAACTATGAAGTTTACGCAAAAATGTTATTCTTAATAATTTGTTCACTTTTTAATTCTCTACAATTATTTGTTATATAAATTTTACGTAACTCCAACAGTTTATTAGCAATTGGCAGAAAATTTCAAAATTTTCATGTTTTATTTTTTTTCTCAAAAGTTAAGAATTTTATGAAAAACATATTCGAACAAAACTTGTTCAGTTTTTCATTACCTTTAACTTTTGTTTGAACCATTTTTTAAAATTTTTCATATTTAGAAAAATATTACCAAAAAACAAAAAAACGCCTCGAGTAATCATCCACTTCCGGTCTATGAATGTTCACCAAAAGCTTTTCAGTTCCAGTTTTTAATGATAAAACCTTAAGTTTGAAGTTTCATCTCAATACGATGTTTCGTTTTTGAGATACAGCGCCCACCGACAGACACACAGACACACAGACACACAAATTTTTTTTCCAGAAATTAGTGTTTTGGGTTCAGGGGACCCCAAAACGGATATTTCCGCAAATAAAATTTTTGAAAAAAAAATCACGAAAACAATACTCCCCCTATATATACTATATAGGGAAAGTAACAATATGATCAAATCCATAAGCATTAATTTTCCATAATAAGATGGAGTGGTTAACGTTTTCGAAAGCCTTAGAAAAATCAGTGCAAACGACATCGGCTTGACATCTTTTTTCAAAGGCAGATATAATGGATGCTTGGCATTCGAGAAGGTTGGTCATCGTAGATATACCTTGGAAAAATCCGTGTTGTGTCCGTTTGATTTCCTTAGTAAGCCAGAACAATTGCTTCGAAATTAGCTTATCAAAGATTTTTGGAATAAAGGATTGAATTGCCACTCGTTTATAAATTGGGATCAGCTCTATCTTGCCAGTTTTCTGATGGGTAATATAAAGCTTGTTTTCAAAATATCCGGAAACATTTCCTCAACAATAGAACAAGAAAACAAAATATACAGAGGTTCAGATAAAGTACATACACATTTTGATGTTTTTTTGATTTTCGTTTCGGAAAAATATTTAGCAAAACCTGCAGATATTTTTTCACAAGTATCAAGAATTTCGTTTTTTAATACCATCCTGTCAGAAATGCCGTTGGTCTTTTTTAATTTCGAAATGTGGTTCCAAAAGTTACCTGGATTCGGTCAGATATCATTCTCGATTTTTTTAATATACAGATTATGAAGTTGTGAACTTAAAATTTTACATATTCCGAAAGGCATGCGTGGAAAAATTAATATCTCTTATAGAAGAACTAGTGGACTAGTGACGAATACAGTGATAGAACACGGCATTTAAAAGTCACCATACTCGATCCCAAATTCCAGAACTGATATTTTTAAATCCTGAATTAAACATAAGAAATATGTATAATTTATACTTAGAAAAATACAAGGAAAATAACTTGAGTTTAGTTAATGAATGGACATACAGGAAAATATTTACAAGAGATTTCAAGTTTCACTTCCATTTGCCAAAATTAAGCCAACAAGTGATGACGGAGAAAAAACGATTCTTGCATAAAGACATGATGTTCACTTGCAAGATGCTGAATTAGCAAGAAAAGCATTACAAGAAGATACAATTATGGCATCAAAGAATCCTAATGAATACATTGCCTTCTCTTTTGACTTACAAAAAGCCTTACCTTACTCCAAATTATATGTCTCAATCTAAAATTATAAGCGAAATATGTATGTTTTAAACTAGGGATTTCACAATTTTTACGACAATAAAGTGAATATGTATGTGTGGGATGAAACTGTTTACAGGGGATCGCAAGAAGTAGCTTCTTGCTGTTTGAGGCATTTAGAAAATGTAACCACCTAATGTCATGTTATTGCCTACAGTGACATGTGTACTGGGCAAAAACAAATTTCATAAATGACATTGGTGTGGTTGAAGGTTGTCCAGTCGTTGGAAAATAACATTGACATAATTGATCACAAATGTTTACTCTCGGGGCATTCATATCTTTCGAACGATGCAGATTTTGGCATTTTGTCAAGATGCCAAGCCTGTTACTTATGAAAAATATAAAGACATCAAGCAGTTATTACCTTATACATCTCATACATCATGCATATTTCGAAACACTGCCATATGCAGTTAATAAGTAAGTACTATCAATATCGTGTAATTCTAGTAATGCAATTAGCACATAAAATTAAGAATCCTATTTCTATTTTATGTCGTCTCATTATTTGTAAACAAAATTGGATTAACATGTAGGTTTTTTAAAACAGTGGAAATATTGCGAGACTTTATATAATTTGCCAAATTTTTTATAATATTTAATTAACAGATAAGCTAACCTTTAATTTTCACGAAACAAGAGAAAATGAACTTAAACCACTTTCAAAATAAATGGTCCATATTGACATCGATTGGGTTGTGATGGACTGAACAATTGCTAAGGGCGCCGTCAGATAATCGTACATGATACTCTATAAAATCAGTAAATACTAAGTCCAAAAAAATTATATTAGAGTTAGACATATAATTTATTTGATTTAAGTGAATCAGGTTGTGTGTGCTAATAAGAAGCTCGGAACATTCATTAAATCGACCATCACGGATACAAATACCACTATTAGTATTCCATTCCAAATTGGGCAAATTAAAGTCTCCAAAGATAATAAATTTGCAATCACTATTAATTACATAAATAGTTTCAATAACTTTACAATGCTTTTCGTAGATATCTTTGACAGAACTGGGTGGAATATATATGCTACCAATTATTATTACTTTCCCTATATAGTATATATAGGGGAAGTATTGTTTTCGTGCGAGAAAATGTCTGTGGGCGCTGTATCTCAAAAACGAATGATCCGATTGAGATGAAACTTTAAACTTAAGGTTTTATCGTTAAAAACTGGAACTGAAAATTCATAAACCGGAAGTGGATGTTTACTAGAGGCGTTTTTTTGATTTTTCCAAATTTGAAAAATATTACATAACTTTTCAAACAAAGGTTAAAGGGAATGAGAAACTGAAGTTTTATTAAGACATGTTTTTCGTAAAATTCTTGACTTGTGAGAAAAAAATGTAACATTAGAATTTTTCAGAAAAATTTTTCTTTAACGATTCTTGAAATTTCAGTAATTTCTCCTCCACACTTTCAGTTTTTATTGCAACTTCCTTTCCAAAGAATTTTCATCGAGAATTCTACAAATTTTTACGAAGCAAAGATTTTATTCAAGAGTTTCAAAATTTTTCAGAAAGTCATTATTTATATTTATTTATAGAAATTTCTTCGTGGTTTTTGTATAATATTTTGTTTAACTTTTTCTATAATTATCTCAGATGATCCATAGATTTCATTTTAGATCTATAAAACTTTTTTGAGAATTCTAGAAGTTTACAGTAATTTCGTTTTCTTATCCAATAAATAAATAAATAGATATTTCCAGATTTTTAGCAAATATTTTATTTGAGCGTTCTAGATTTTTCAGAAAGTACTTTCAAGATTTTGTTTAATTTTATAATTTATTAGGAATATTTTTCTAAATTTCTAGAACTTACTTAGAGGCTTCTAGAAGTTTCAGGAATTTTTTCTCCATATTAAAAGTTCTTTGCATCTTCCTTTCCAAAGAATTTTGATCGAGGATTCTAGAATTTTTCCTTATAGGTTTCTAGAACGTTTTTGGAGGATTCTGAAAGTTTACAATAATTTCTTCTTCATATTTAAATAATTTTTAGCAAAGGTCTTATTCGGGAGTTTTTTAGAAAGTTAGCTTTAATATTTATAGAATTTTCTTTGAGGCTGTTTCCAGTTATTTCTCTTCCAGATTTTAATATTTCCGTATAAATTGCAATGATTTTTTCCAGAACTTTAGACATTTTTCGAGTGTTCAGAAATTTCCAGTAACTTTTATTCAGATTGGAGGCTATAGATTTTTCTAGGAAATCTGTTCCTAGAATTCTAGACTCTTTTCATTCATTTCTCTTCCAGATATCAAGATTTTTTTCAAGCAGTCGTTTAAATTGCGGTGTTTTTAGAATTTAAAAAAAAAATTGTTTATAAATTCAGAAAATTTCTAGTACATTGCGAAGATTTAAATGAAGGCTTTTTTTAGAAAATTTGTTTTTAAAAACTAGACTATTTTTGAGAGAAATTTTTAGTAATTTCTTCTCGACATTTCAAGATTTTTTCAACTTGTCTTCTAAATCGTAAAGATTTTCTTTGAGGCTCTAGAATTTTTATAATTTTCTTCTAGAAATCTAGATTATTTTCTAAAGGGTCCAGGAAATTTTTAGCAATTTATTCTCTAGAGTTCGAGATTTTTTCTGAAGTCGTCTTTTAAATTGCAAAGATTTTCTTTGAATGCCTAGTATTTTCTAGAATTTTTTTTCTAAAAGTTTATAGTTTAAAAAATGGCCAATAACTTCTTAACAAATATTATTTTTTTTAACTATTCTTATAAATTGCGAAGATTTTTTTCAGGCTCTAAATGTTTTTTAATTCGTCTGCTTTTCGAAAATTCAGGTAAATTTTAGTAATTGCTTCTTAAACTTATTTAGAAAGTTCTAAATTGCCGAATTTTTCTTAGAGGGTCGAGATTTTCTTAGAAAATTTTCCCCTTGAAATCTTTTCTTATTTTAGAGAAAGTTTAAAAGATTTTCAGTAATTTGTCTTATATTTATTAAACTGGTCTTCTAAATTTCTAGGAGGCTGTAGAATTTTTAGAAAATATTAATTTAGAAATCTAGACTTTTTTTTCAAGGGTTCAAGAAATTTCCAGATTTCTCCTCCAGATTTCAAGGTTATCTTCTAAATTACAAAAACTTTCTTGGAGGCTATAGAAAATTTGTTTGTAGAAATCTAGGTTTTTCTTGAGGGTTCAGGAATTTTTCAGTAATTTCTCTTTTTTGAGGCCTTAGATTTTTGAGAATGTTCGTTCTAAAATCTAGACTCACTGTTTTAAGAATTCAAGAAATTTCCACTAATTCCTTCTCTAGGTTTCAAGATTTTTTAATTCAACCCGCTTTCTAAATTGTGAAGACTTTATTGGAAACTGTAAAATTTTAAAAAAGATACGTTTAGAAATTTAAAAAAATTCTAACCCACCCTAAAATCAGTAAAACATAAGCGAGTGTTTTAATTAAAAGTTGTAAAACGTAAATAAACATAATATTATTGCAAAATTTAATAGATTTATTCAAACAAATTTTGAAATAACTTGACATAACTTTTCAAACAAACAAAAAGTTAAAGTAAAGTTAAAGTTTTATTGAAACATTTTTTTGTTCTTAATTTAAAAATATTGAATTTTTTTTCTTATTGTAAAAATATAAAATCAAACTTTAAATTTTTAAAGCAGAAACTTTCTACATGTATTCTGAATATTTTTAGAAATTTTCAAGTCGATGGCAATTGTTTTCATATTTTTTTTTAGACCATCAAAATTATGATTGCAAGTTATTTAACGTCTCTTTAATTTGGCGTGAAGTTATTTAAAAAATCTAAAATCAAGCGTTTGAATTTTTTAAGCAGTAATATTCCTACATATAGTCTCAATATATTTAGAAAGTTTCAAGTCGATAGCAATTGTTTTTATATTTTTTTCAGACTGTCAAATATATGATTGCAATTTCATTAACGTCGCTTTCTATTGACGTAAAATTTGCAAAATCTAGAACCAAACTTTTGACTTTTTAAGCATCATCATTCTTACATGTATTTTGAATGTACTTAGAAAGTTTCAAGTCGGTGGCAATTGTTTTTATACATTTTCAGGCCGTGAAAGTTACGATTGCAATTTTTCATCGTCTCTTTCATTTGACCTAAATTTATTTAAAAATCTAAAATCAACTTTTGATTTTTCCAAGCAGCAACATTTGTACATGTATTCTGAATATATTTAGAAAATTTCAAAACGATGGCAATTGTTTTTATATTTTTTTCAGACCATCAAAATTATGATTGTAATTTTCTTAACGTCTCTTTCATTTGACGTAAAAATAATGAAAAAAACTAAAAAGAAACCTTTGTTTTTTTAGGCAGCAACTTTTGTACATATATTTTGAATATATTTAGATAGTTTCAAGTCGATAGCAATTGTTTATATATTTTTTTCAGACCGTCAAAATTATAATTGCAATTTTGTTAACTGCTCTTTCATTTGACGTAAAATTATTAAAAAATCTAAAATCAAACTTTTGATTCTTTTAAGCAGCAACATTCCCAAATGTATTATGAATATATTCAGAAAGTTTCAAGCCGATAGCAATTGTTTTTATAATTTTTTCAGACCGCCCAAATGATAATTGCATTGAATTTCCACTTAAACTTGTAGATATTTTTAATACTAATAATAAACTATAGGAGCTAATAGAAATTCATATAACAAGTGAATATAAATAATTAAAAATATAGGGAAAGTATTATGATGGCCACATCACCATTTGATTATTTTGATTTAATGAAAAACAAACAAAAACTTGTTCAATACTTGATTCTTTAATATTCATTCTAAAATACTTTATACTAGTTTTTACGGCTACTAACCCTACATCACCCTCATGATGTTTAGAGCTAGTTAACCAAGAGCGATCCAATCTATATATGGTGACTTTGATTAAAACACTTAGAACCTTTCTTCAATATTTTATATATGGTGCAATTAATAAATCCTAATTTATTTTGATAATAAGTTTGCTATCCTTTACAAATAGTTGGTCGATTATTAATAAATTATGTAAATGTATGTTTCAGCGACCTTCTTTTTTTAAATCTTATTACGTTGAAGATTTGTCAAATCAGCCTTGATTGTAATTTGATTAGAGGAATTATTTTCGAGTAATTAAAGTGTAGTACGCATATTATTACGGTCCGGAAGTGATATTTTTAATGGTTTGGGTTTTCCGGACGATTTACCGAGAAGTATAGCATTAATTGAATTAACATTATTCAAAATGGATGCAGTTATAAGATTGAATTGTGAAATGTCATATATTTTCTTGTCGTTAGAAAGAGTAGATTTTGACTCGGGCATATTATATACAATTACGTTGCAGCGTCGACGTTCACGTTCAGAAATTTCATTAATATATAAGGCAAATATAAACTTAATTATGGATCGTTTATTTATTCTGGTGCGTTCCTATTCGGTAGTAGCGTTAGCAGAAGAATTTACATCTTCAGGGTACGAGTGGAAGATCATCTAGAATGAACTATGCCCAATTTTTGTGCAGTCTAAATTATTGTGAATATTATTTATATTATTTTTGTATGTATTAGGTTATTTTGTTAGCACTGAATTAAAACAGATAAATACATAAATACATAATAATATAATCAATATTACTATTACACTTGACATTGTTCAAGTCTTTGTGAAGTTGTTTATTTTCTAATTCTAATGATTCAATGTTTGTATGAATTTCAACTTGCTTTGACATTTGCGACATAAAAGTATCAATTCGTTTTTTAAAAGAGCCAAGATATTTGTCAAATAGCGCTGTAAAACATCGTTACTGTCCTAGCTGCACTGCTTTTATTAATTTTATCAGAAGCTCTAAAAGTTGGGTTTATAGTAACGGTACACAAGAAGGGGGACAAGGCTGCCGCAATTTCAGGGGAATCATAGTACAATAAATATGGAGAGCATCAGGAAATTTTTGAAGAGGATAAAGCCAGGGGGGACGAATTTTGTCGAAACTTCTTACGGATATCTGTTTTAAGGATGAGTGCAAATTTACTTTAAATGATGAACCAAATGTACAAAATACCAGAATATTGGCTTTTCAAAACCTACATAAAACAGCCGTGACAAGAACCCAATATCCTGTAAATGTGAACGGATGGGCAGGAATTTTCGGTTCAAACATTATAGGACCATTTTTTATAGACGGAATATTGAGAGGCGAAAAAAAATTCTGGATTATTAGAAAAATTAGAAAATATTTCTTCCGCCTTAACAGAAGTTTCCCCATAAAATAAAGAAATATGGTTCCAACTAGATGAATGTCCCCCACATAGCAATCTGATTGTAAAAGATTTTTTAGTAGACAGTTTTAAAGCAAAGTACCCAACCATTTTATTATTCAGTGGCTTCCTCGTTCTCCTGATATTGAATTTTTTTTTGAAATTCAAATTTTATTGATCTATTACATGGTTAATTTACAATATTATACACGTCAATATAATACAATACATATATAGATAGATACATGAGATAAACACAAAATTGAGTAATCAATAATACAAAATTAGAAAGAGAAACATAAATTAAATAAATTAATACCTTAACAGAATTAAGTCGAATTAAAAATATAATAATATGAAGATAAAGACATCTGGACAATGTATAGTTTTTAAAGTCTTTTATGCTATAGAATGCCTGTTGTCGTAGAAATATATACTTAAATCTACTATTTGATAGTGTTAACCAAAATTAAGGCACTTTATTATAAAGATGAATTCCAAATTCATGAGGAGAATTTTCGAAAAATGTATGCTTATGTTTAAATGGTATTATTTTTTCCTTGTTGTGTGTTGTATAATTATGGATGTCTCGATGTTTTAGAAATAATGATTTATTACGGTGAATGTAATTTAAAATATTTGAGATATAAATGCACAGGGGTGTTTAGGTTTACCTGCTCAACAAAATGTTTTTTTTTGCTGTGGGAACATATTAAAAGTAAAATTTATAAAGGATTAGTTTAATAATACAGAAATATTAAAAATTTAATGAGTGTGAAAATATAACCCACCTTCAGTTAAGTAATGATGCTGCCTATGCTTGAAAATGTTAAATTTAAATAATCTTTCACTTGAGCTGCATTATGTGCTGAGCATCCGTCCTGATGATACAAGTTCGATAAAGTACTTATAAATAAATAAATAAATAAATATTTCATTACAGCCAAATGCAATTTGTTTTCAATAAAAAGTAAGATCAATAACTCTATTTTTAAAGTTCATGGTCACACATTAAGTTGGTAAGTGGGTATTCAGTTCTTGATGTTACAATATGAAGATTTTTTTGAGACCAATGACACCAAATAAAAAGTACATTCGTCCGCAAAAGAATACACTATTTGGAAACCTTTTATTCTCATTACACTTTTCCATTATAATTTCACAAAATTTAGTTCACGAATCAGAATCAATTCAAATCAAATCAAATCAATTTATTACACTTTGCCACATTTAAATATACATGTTAAAATAATATACAGGGTGATTCATTAAGGGTGGCCACTGGCCGTATCTCGGAAACCGTATATCCTAGAATTTGGGGAAAACAATTCTAATGACATAATCGGCCAAAAGAAAATGCGTTAAAATATTTTTAAATGCGTAGCTTTCCGCTAGGTGGCGCATTTTATCATTTGCATAATAAATTTGCGTTTTTTACAAAATATTACCGCATTAAGGCTATTGAAAATTATCAAAATTAGAAACTACTGTACTTGGTTTACAATTGTTGCTTAATTCATTTCTTTCTATCACCTACAGTGAAGTGGTGGGGGAAGTATACTTTTGTTTACAGAAAATGGTCTGTAACTTCCGTATACCTTAACCGATTTTCACAAGCTTAGGCTGAATGGAAAGAGTATTAGAAGTTGATTACAAAAATAAATAACATTAACACATTTAATCTATGCGCTGACAAATAGAGGGCGTTATGTAACACTTAACCCTATTTATGTATTTTCTCAGAAATATCAAATGGAATGATATAACTCGAAGCAGCTTATAAAAAAGAAAATGAAATTACATATTGTTTCGTCAAAACCGCAAACTGATATCTCTTGTCATTCCAAAGATATTTAGATTTTTTAAATTTTCGTTGTTGTTTTTCGTTGTTTTCGTAGTGTTGGTTCACCCTGTAGGTTGTAAGTGAAAACATACTGCTACAGTTACATTTCAAAAAAATATCAAGTGAAATCGAATGGCAAAATATTTATTAAACATAATTAATGAAAAAAAAAAATACAAAAAACTAAAATTGATAATTACTTAGTTATTTTAGGTACTCAAAATGTTTCCCATCATTTGCTATGCACAAATTCAGTCTTTTTATAGTGGAATTGACACTGGCCTCAATTTCAGCACCAGAAATACCTCTTACTGCTTGCCGAATCCATTCTTTCATATCCTCACGTGTAGTTGGACGTGTTTTAAAAACCAAATCTTTAATTCTACCCCATAAAAAGAAATCTAAAACCGTAAGATCTGGTGACCTTGCTGGCCATGGAAAAATACTTCCCCTTCCAATCCATTTATTTAAAAATACAATATCTAAATAATTTCGGACACCTGCGGCAAAATGTGCTGGGCAACCATCTTGTTGATACCACATGTCTAATCTGTTACGAATTGGAACGTCTTCTAGGAGGATGGGCAAATCGTTAGTTAAAAAATCTAAGTACCTTTGGCCCGTTAATTTTTCTTCAAAGAAAAAAGGTCCTATTATCTTCCTATTTAAAATACCACACCACACATTTATGCTCCAGCGATTTTGGTAATTGACTTCCCTCTGCCAGTGTGGATTTGTTTCTGACCAGTAGTGACTGTTGTGCAAGTTAATTTTACCAGAGCTTGAAAATGTAGCCTGATCCGTCCATAATATTGCAGATAGAAATTGTTGATTATCATTTAACATTCCTTTTAACCAGTTGCAATAATCTAGTCGTCGATCAAAATTTATGTCTTTTAACTCTTGATGTAAAACAACATGGTAAGGATGCATTTTATGTTCTTTTAGTATTCTATTCACCAAAGAATAATTTAATTCTAGATCTCTTGCAATTTCTCTAATACTTGCACGTGGTTCAGCGTTAACGTATGCCAAGACGTTAATAACATTTTCTTCATTTTGTCTTCTACGTACCCTATTTCTTACCGAAACAGGTTTTGAACATTGCCAGTTTTTCTTAATCGTACTGCCAGTCTTTTAAAAACTTTTCTTGAATTACGCCGTCTTTCAGGAAATCGTAACCCATATTCTCTTTTAGCAATGACTGCATTTTGTAGACTTTCAAAATACACTGCTAGTATATCATATGCTTCTTCATTTGAAAAATAAAGCATTATAATAAAGTGATTTTTCAAACGTTCAAATTAACTTTGACAGCAAATGTCATTTCCAAAGGTGACTTGATTACTTTTACAACATCGCCCAGGAAAATAGTTTGACATACTCGTAATGTTACAGCTTATCCATATAAAACTATTGAAGAAATTTTAAGAAATCTAGGATAAAATTTCACTCTAGAAGGACTGAATTTGTGTAGATACAGCAAATAAGGGGAAACATTTTGAGTTTCTAAAATAAGTAGTTAATGGGTGCTTTTAGAAATTTCAGCGTTTTGTAAATTTCTGCTATGGGTAATAAGTTTTATTATTTTTCATTAATTATGCGAATAAATATTGTTGTCATTTGTTTTTACATGACATTTTTTCTAAAAGTAACTTTAGCCATATATTTTCATTTACACCTTACAGGGTGAACCAACAATTCGAAAACAACGAGAAACAACAACGAAAATTAAAAAAATCTAAATATCTTTGGAAGACAAGAGATATCAGTTTGCGGTTTTGACGAAACAATATGTAATTTCATTTTCTTTTTTGTAAGCTGCTTCGAGTTATATCATTCCATTCGACATTTCTGAGAAAAATACATAAATAGGGTTAAGTGTTACATAACGCCCTCTAGTTGCCAGCGCATAGATTAAATGTGTTAATGTTAATTATTTTTGTAATCAACTTCTAATACTCTTTCCATTGAGCCTAAACTTGTGAAAATCGGTTAAGGTATATGGAAGTTACAGACCATTTTCTGTAAACAAAAGTATACTTCCGAGATTAGGCCGGTGGCCACCCTTAATGAATCACCCTGTACATGAAACTGCGGAGGTGTTCGTCAAATTATAGCTAGATATAAAAATTATAGTAGTTCTCATATGATTGTTACTTAGGATAATATAATAATATTTTGTATTGTAAATCCATAGTTATGAATGCTTATAAATGATATAAATTAGTATATTACATAACGAGAGTTGTAAGTCATATATTACGTACGAGTGGAAAAAGTTGCGCACGAGCCGTTAGGCGAGTGCAGTAATTCCACGAGTACGTAAGTGACTTACACCTCGAGTTGTGTACTATACTTTTTCTACTCCCATTCATTATAATTTCGAATACTTTAAAATATTGAGGTTATGTCTCACTATTAAAACACTTCGCAGCATTGAATGCATGGCCCAAAGAGATGAAGGTTTGTATTTCTTACTTATTTCGCCAAAATACATTTACCCTAAAAGACTGAACACTATTATTAATACGCCAATCCATGAATTTACCGTAAACCACTTCGTAACGCGCTTTGGATTTTTCCGGGAGAAGATCCGTTGCAGTATGTTCTGCTAGTTGTCTAATTTCTGGTGGAGTTCCAACAATTTCTTCTGTGGAGTCACTTTCACTATTTTTATCAATGAATAAATGAATTACTAATAATAATTAAATCAAAATAATGTCAATGTAATGTGTATTCAACAACGATAAATGTCAAATTCATTTGTCTAGGCTACTTGATTGGAGTTTTGTAATAATAATGGTTACGTAATATATTACGTGCTAGTTTTTTCTTCATTACGTGCATGTTTCATAATGCCATGGTTACTAATCAACAAACGATTGCGTTATTGCCTACTTACTACTATGGGAGTAGAAAAAAATATTACCGTGTTAAAATTAGTTTAGTCGCCATCAGGTCTACGAACATTGGTCATATTATAAAATAATCACTTTAAAATTACATGTATAAGTTACACAACACATAAGTAAATAATAGATACATGTATAATCGTATCCCATCAGAATTTATAAATAATTTTATAGATCTTTTAACTGCATGCGATGATTAAATTTTCGTATTCCATGAATTAATTTGAGACAAGCGTTTTGTATAACCTGAATTATTTTCTTTGTACTATCATCCAAACATGGCCCAAGTACTACATCACAGAAATTAAAATGCGAGTACAAAGCATAGTGATATTTTTAATTTGTGAGATAAAAAGTATTTCAAAGAACAAATTCATTTTAAGATTTGAATATGCTATTCGAACGCATATTGAATTATTTGAAATGAATCTCAATTTTTTTATCTATTATCAATTCAAGATTTTTAGCTTCATACACAAGTTTCAAAGTTTGTTCATTTAAAGATATTAGCACATGATTTGATATTTAATCTAACAGTGTTGAGTACATGCATCTGTGAATGTTTTTAATTCCGAATTAATTTTATTTGCAGCATTATTTATATCACATGCTTGAATGAAAGCAGCAGCTGCGTGTCATCTGCGTACATGTGGTATTTGAGATATTTAAAATATTTTTCAAGATCTTTGTAGGACCCTTTTAGTAGTTCTACACGAAAGTGATTCAACATTGTGAATAATAACCGTTTGGTGGCGGCCTGATAAGTAGGAAACAAAGAAAGTAGTGGCGTCATAAGATAATCCAATATAATGAAATACTGACTTTAATATATGTAATGATCTATGGTGTCAAATACTTTACTAAAGTAAAACATTACTAAAATAGAACCTTTACTACAGTCTCCAGCAGTAATTAAAGATATCGCACAACTGAGGTGAGGTCTAAAACCAGATTGGTGTTCGGGTAGAATATTATATTTTACTAAATGCTCTCTAAGCTGCAAATAAACAATCCTTTCTGGGATTTTAGAAATCGTAGGATGTATACAAAGCGGTCTAAAGTCTTCGACAGAAGTAGAATTTGATATCCTGGCAAGTGGCAAAATTAAAGCATGCTTCCAAAGGGTCGGAAAGTGGTTTATAAGTAAACAAGAATTAATAATATGTGTCAATACAGGTAATATATGTGAAAAGCATATTTTTAATATGAAAGCATCGGTTGCATTTGATTTTATATTGTTTAATACTTTTTATATTTCAATTATTGTTATCAATTTAAATTCAAATTCGTTAAAATGCAATTTCTTACTTGTATTTTAAAAATTAATTAATTCATGGTTCATAAAAGACGTGTTATGGATAGAATTTATAAAGTATTCATTAAATAGGTTTCGATCCTTAAGTTAATGCGGGATTTTATTTAATTCTTTAAGCGTTTTCCACATTTGTTTTGGGGAAGTACAAAATTTAAAATCATAATAGGCTTTCTTTTCTTTCCTAATGGAGTTTGTTGGTTAATTTCCTAATGATTTATAATAGTTAAAATGTTCTGGTTTCTTTGTTCTTTTGAACTTTCTGAGATCATCGTCTCTTAGTTTCATTATTAATTTAATGTTTTCTGTGATCCAGGAGTATTTGAGGTTTTATAAAACAAGATGTTCTGTAAGGGGCATGTTTATTAAATCATTCGCTTAAGTATTTATTGAAAGCATATATACTTTATCACTGATGCTTTGCATAATATAAATATTGTGGAATGTTACGTTTTGAAGATCATTATGAAATTCATCATAATTTATATCTTTAAATGGTCAATTCTAATAATTGTTGATTGGCATGGCATTGGACGCATTTCAAAATTATAAATTACACGCAAAGGCTCAATTTAATGATCTGAACTTTTTCTTTTTACTTATTTTTAATTGAATTATTTGTTTGTCGCTTAATCAATTTAGATGACAAATACTCACTTTTCACAGCAACTACTATTCTATTATCGAATATTTCTTCACACTTTTTAAGTTATTATCGTTCTTGAATTTATTTTGGAATTTTGAAGTTCAATATTCGCAGTTCAAGTATTTAGTTCAGACTTGACAGTTTTAAAGATTTCAGATAGCATAGAAGTACGTTCTCTCTTCTTCTTAGGGTGCTGTCTCCTAATGGGGGTTAGCTATCATTATGACAATTTTCACTTTAGATGCAGCAGCTCTAAATAGTTCGGTATATGTTTGTCCATACCATTATCGTAGGCTTTTGAGCCAGGAAGTTCGTCACCTACTTTATCTTTTACCGTCTATTTTTCCTTGCATGATCAATTGTAAAATATTTTGTCTTTTTCCCCACATGATATGTCCAAAATATTCTAATTCTTGATGGTCTGAACAAGCTCATTTTCTTTTTGGGCTCGGTGCATAACTTCCTCACTTGTTGTATAGTCTGTCCATTATATTTTTAGCATGCGCCGATAGAACCACAATTCAAATGGCTCTATCTTTTTTGTGTTATTTTTCTTAAGCGTCCACGCCTCCATTCCATATAACAAAATTTAAAAAAATCTCACCATGCGTATTCTTAGCTGTAGATATAGGTTACGATTAGCAAGAAGCTGTTTCATATTAACGAAAGCCGCTCTCGCGATCTCAATTCGTTTATTTACTTCTGTAGTTTGATCATTGTTATCTTGAAACCAGGTGCCCAAATATTGATATCATCTTACTCTTTCGATTCTGTTGGTTTCTCTAGTCAGGTCTGGGATATTATTGTTATGCGTCTTGGTCACAATCATATATTTAGTTTTCTTTAGATTTAACTTCAATCCATTGTGGTTTGATACAGTATTGACTTCTTGAAGCATATTTTGATTATCCATGTTACTGGCTGCTATTAGCACAGTATTGTCTGTGTACTGAAAATGTTAATTGTTCTTCTGTTGATTATTATCCCTCCAGAACTTTCTGTCAAAGGTTCTTTAAAAATAGATTCTGCGTACATATTGAACCAGATAGGGGATAATATGCATCCTTGCCTAACACCTCTTCGGATTTCGATCTCTTTGGATTGTTTTCCATTGGCGTTTATTACAGCTTTCTGGTTCTAATATAAGTTTTTAATCGAGCCCTTTTTCTTCTAGGAAGTTCATCATTTTGTCGTGCCGTAGTTTATCAAATATAAATCTACATTCATATCAAGGCATCGTTGAACCAAGACATTAATCCCGAAAAGGGCTTCTCGCGTGCCAAGATTGTTACGGAATCCAAACATCCACTTGTTAGATAATCAGTTTGTTTGAGTTACGCGTTGGAAAATACAATTTTGATTCTGATGACAATCGTACATTTATACGGCAACAACGATCAGCCTTTGTACCATTAAATCTACTAAGTTGAGTAAATCTAAAATTATCCTCATCTAGTCCTATACCAGTAAAAAGGTGTTTGTTACTTGTTTATCTGTATCCATATATAATAAACTTTTTACGTCTTTTACGTTTTTTACATGAACATACCAAGCTCGAATAGATTTTTTAAGAACCAGTATTTCATATGCAAAAAGAAAGCAACAAAAAAATCAAAAATGCAATCTGAATGGAGGAATTTCCGTAATGATAATGATTAAGTTAGGCATTTGCCAGTTTATTGAAAATTAGGAACTTAATTGATGCAATAATACACATTTAGAACGATAGTTTATAATGTAGGAACAAAATACGATATCTTTAGAAATTTATAGAGAGAAACAGTGTACAGAAGAATGTATACTTGAAACTAAAAATATATTTTAAAAATCTGTTAATTGTTTTGGTTATAACCACGATACTGATCAAGAATACCGAAGGTGTTGCATGGTGTGGCAGTTTTTAAAATAAATCTGTTTGTAATTCTAAAAGCCTTGGTAGCTGATATTAAATTAGTAATAGTTAATGTTTTTTAAGTGTTAATTTAACTATAATATGAGTAGTCTTATTGTATTAATCAATAGAAACTTGGATAATAGAAATCGCACTCCCTAGAAAGACTTCACCTATTAGACAAAATAGATTATGTTAGGTTAGTGTTTTAAACAAAAACTTGAAATATTTGCATTAACACGAAATAAAAAATATAGAGATATATTAATAGGCATATTTAAAAGCTTTTTTTTACTTTGATGTTAATCATTCAGTCACGACAATTTTTCTCTTTACTTTTAGTTATTATATATGTTTATTAATTGAAGGTTTATTAGAGGATATTTACTTAAATTTTTATTTTTGCATCTACTAATAGTTTTAACAAAGCTTGATGTAATTCGAGTTTATTCAAGGATATAATGTGCATTATGTTGAGGGGTAGATCACAATGAAGGGACACAGACTTTATGAATTCGTTAATACATGTTCGGTTATTTTCGTATCCTAAAAAGATGTGATTTAAATCACCAACTTCTCCACATTCACAGTATCTGTCATCTTTTAGACCTATTTTTATATAAATGGGTAAGGAATGATCCATGGTTACATTTAATTCTAAATATTGTTGACGCCAAAGAACGAGGTAGTGAATTATAGTATATATGATCTTGTCTCAGCGGGAGCGTAGGGTGTATATATTTATAATTGGTGGGCGGCATGTTCATCCATTTCTCTTCCCGTGATGACTTTATATTTTGTTTATATTCGCTGTAGTAATCTGTTATGGGAATGGGTATTTCGGAGTAGACATCTATTGACTGCACAGCAATTTTAGTCCAATAGTCTGCTTCTTCATTGCCAGAGATTTTGGAGTGACCTTTTGTCCAGATGAAGTTAACACTAATATGTTTACTTTTACACTGACTTAGGGCAATTTAGTTTCGAAGATTACATAATTTTTATTAAGTTTGTCTGTATTTGAAAGTGCTCTAAGTACCGACTGGGAGTCCGTTAGAATGACTATATTATTATGCAAATTTTTGATGGCCCTTTGTACTGCATGCGTATTGCCAGTGCTTCGGTTGTAAATATTTTTGCCGTTTCTGTAATCCTCATGTATTATATATAATCAATTTTAGGCACTACGAATGCAAAACCTGTACCCTCACTTGATTTTGAGCCATCCGTATATATGTACAGGCTATTGGGATATTTCATGGAAAGTATATGGCTTACTATTATGTTATTTAACCTGTAAGTGGAGCAGTATTCCGGATAGACGGGGGAGACCTTACAGCAGTTAATATTGTAATCGAAGTTAAACTCATATGTTTTGTCATACTTTTTTATCTTGATTTCCGCTTCAGTTATATCGGAGAACGCTCTAGCCATAGGAGGAAAATTCTTTTTGTTCCAATATTTATTAGTTATGACTTCAGTATTAAGCTTTGTTATGGGGTTATTTAATAGTTGTTTATTAAATGATGTGTACTGTAATTTTTTTTTTTGATGCTAGGTATGAACGTCTGAGATATAGCGGAGGCTCATTACATTCAGTGAGTAGTACGTGTTTTGGCGTGGATATCATTGCACCAGAGGCTATTCTAAGTGCTTTGTACTGGATTGTATCAATCTTTTTTAAGTATGTATTACATGCTTTTCCATATACTATTGAACCGTAATCCAGCAGAGACCTTATGTAGCTCCGGTAAAACATTATACCTATATACATGTCTGCTACCCACTGTTTCTTACATACCGCTCTCATAATATTCAATCTTTTTTCACATCTACAGCAAGTGTTATATGGTTAATATCTTTTGGGTGATGCCTTGAGCACATTAGTATGCTAGATTTTTCGGTGGAAATTGTAAAACCATTCTCCTGTGTATATTTTTTTAGTTTAAGGACTGCGACTCTAAGAGTTTGCTTAGATTTATCAAATGTAGAACATGATGCATGTAAAACCAGATCGTCCGCATATTGATTACACGTAATCTTGTCTCCCACCAAAGTATGTATATCAGCTGTATATATATATATTAAATAGCAATGGAGCTAGAACAGCACCTTGCGGTAACCCTATTGAAGAAATTCTTGGTCCCACAGGGGTGCCGTCATCGCTTAACATAAATATAGCTCGGTTTTTATATATTAATGTTATGTTCCTACATACTTTGGATGGTATCCAAATTTGGGTCATTATGTCGTACAGAATGTCGAGGTTCATACTATCATATGAATGAAAATATGATTGTATATCTACGAAAAGGCATGGGTGGTAACTGTTTGTTGCAAATGAGTTTTGTATGTTGGCGACGAGATCGTTGACTGCCTCCAAGGTACCCATGTTCTTCCGAAAACCATACTGCCTGGCTGGTAGCTTATTATGGAATTCTAGCCACCATTCCAGTCTATTTTTAATCATCCTTTCAAATGTTTTGGTAAGCGTTGATATTAGTGAGATAGGGCGATACGATGTTACTCTATTTTTGTCTTAATTTGGTTTCAATATAGGGATAGAAACAAAAGTTTTGAACTCCTTGAAATATTCGCTGTTAATTGCGAGTTATATACTTGGAGCAGTAAAGTTTTAGCGTTCGATGGAAGATATTGTATCATACTATATGTGATTCCTTCAATACCGGGAGCTGTTGATTTCCTGCTGCTAATTGCATGTTCTAGTTCTGTTATGTTGAACGGTTTGGAGAGGAAATGATCCTGTCCTTCTATTTCTTCTTCTGCATCTTTGGTAGGGACACTTGTGGGCACAATATGGTTAAGGTATGGTTCTATTAGTATGTGTGGTATGTTGTGTGATGGTATTTTTTCCCTTCGATTGATTTAGGTTGTGTCCAAATCTGCGTAATAGACGTGTCTTTATTCATGTTATTACAATAATTTTTCCAACTTTCTTTAGCTTTGGCTTTAAATAGCCGTTTAGTTATAGCTGCTTGTCTTTTAGCTTCATGAAGGTTTTCCATTGTCAGTTGGTACTTATATAATTGTAGCAAGGTCCTCCGTTTGTCAACTGCTAATTGACACTCTCTGTCCCACCATGCTGGTTGATATTTGCGTTCAGTCATTTTAATCCTAGGAATGTGTGTATCTGCAGCCTTGGTTATCGATGTAAGAAGTATCTTCAATATATTTGTGAATTTTAGTAGTGTATTTGTTCTAGTCAGCATAGTTAGTACTCCATATCATAGTGGATGGACGTTTATGTAACACATTCAACGAGGTCTGTAACTTAATAATTATTGGATAGTGATCATGTCCAAGGGTACTTATACTTAAGTTTGACGATGAAACTGTGTTATCAACGGCTGATTTCTTTTGATTTGGGTGGCTTCGCACCCAGTCCACACAAAACACTATTGTAAAATAATAATACGATGATGGTATGAAGAGGCATTTAGAAATATAATAATATGGGTTGGTTTTGTATTTAATATGTGATGATGATGGTTTCTAACGAAAGATCTAAAATAGGTTAGTTGTCAATTTATTTAGAAATAATTTTAGATTTTAACTAACTAAATGAATTCTACCCACATAGGGGGATTCCTAAGAATAATATGTTCCGATCTTCGAACCAGAACGAGAGCATAGCCAAGGAGAATAATCTTTTGGGGAGCGAAAAGGAACAAGGAACTTTAGATCATTGATCCGAAGGACCTACCGGCACCCAGGAGAGTAATAACGTGGGCTCCAAGACCACCAATAGAGGCAACCACCTAGTAAATGAACCCAACCCCACTTGAACCCAATCCAAGTAAATGAAAAACCTGACCCCCAGGGATCTCAGTACATCATACTGATGGACAAGATCTTTTGGGAGAAAGTGAGCGAAATAAAGAAAAACAAACAATTTCCCGTCTACTCAAAATGCTCAGCAAAGATCATGCTGGAAACATCGGCTCACTGCAGACCAGAAGTGGAAAGTACACAGACTGGGTACAAGAGATCCTGTTAGTATTACTGCAGAAGTACATCCCAGGTTCTGAAATACTTGACAATTCTGTTTCCGAGGACATATGCGAGCCCAACACAGGGGCTCCAAAACGGGACTGGGAAACAGCGAAAATGATAAACAAACCAGGTGACGTTGAGTTGTTAATTAACACGTTTAAACCATTCAAATTACCAGGTCCTGACAGGATGTATCCTATCATGCTACAAAAGGGGATAGCAACGCTGAGAAAACCACGATGTGATATCCTCAGAGCAAGCCTTGCCCTTTCATACATCCCAAGCAGCTAGCGGACCTAAGCCAGGGCGTGATCCATATGCCCAGGCTAAATCTTACAGATCGATCAGCTTGTCATCATTTATTCTAAAACTACTAGAAATACTAGTAGACAGGCGCATACAGTAAGGGGTCTTAAAGAACTCACCACCAAACCGTCAAAAATACGCCTAAAAAGCGGAAAAAGTCATGCGAACTAGAAATCCACCAGCTAGTGAGCCAATGCCAGAGGACCCTACAATGCAAAGTAGTTGCGTTAGGGCCCTTTTTCCATAGCAACAGCAATGGAGAAAAGAGGGATTAACCCGCAAGTCTGACATTGGATAAACAAGATGCTCAGAAACCGAAATGTAACATAACAACTACCCCACATGAAAAAACAGCAGAAGCGTTCATCTCTGGCGGGTGTCCGCAGGGTGGTGTCCTCTCG